>UYYF01004505.1:50125-66156 GCA_900618365.1 Thelazia callipaeda
TCAACCCTGCACTTCAGCACACATACCAGTAAAAAACTGCACGTATGCGATACATGTGAGAAAGACTCCACCAATTCTGGTCAGTTGAACGTAGACAAACGCACACATACTGGTGAAAAGCCGTACATGTGCGATGTGTGCACGAAAAGATTCTCGTTTTATAGTCATTTATACACACACAGGCGCATACATACCGGTGAGAAGCCATTCATATGCAATGTATGCGAAAAAGGATTTGGAAGTTCTAGTAATTTATACACACACAAGCGCATACATACCGGTGAGAAGCCATTCATATGCAATGTATGCGAGAGAGGATTTGGAAGTTCTAGCTATTTAAACACTCACAAGCGCATACATACTGGTGAGAAGCCATTCATATGCAATGTATGCAAGAAAGGATTCGGAAGTTCTAATGATTTGAAAACACACAAGCGCATACATACAGGTCAGAAACCATGCATTTGTGATGTATGTGAGAAAGGATTCGGATCTTCTGGTAGTTTGAACAGACACAAGCGCATACATACCGGTGAGAAGCCGTACATGTGTAGTATGTGCAAGAAAAGATTCACGACTTATAGTAATTTAAATCAACACAAGCGCACACATACTGGAGAGAAACCGTATGTGTGCAATACTTGTAAGAAAAGATTCGCACAAAACGTACATTTGAAGAGACACAAACGTACACATATAGGTTAGGAAACATTCGAATATGGCACAGTTAAAAATGCTTTGGGCTTCTGAAAAACTGAAGCACTTCGAATTCAAATTATGTTAGCATGCTTGTTGGGATAAATTTGCAGTTTGCAAGGACTTTTCCAAGCATTAGAAACACCAACTCATATCTGATCGTTTTATCAGTGCGAATATTGTTCAACAATAGATAAAGCTATACAGATTTCGCGTTTCTTTTTGCAAGGAATTTGTTTCTTGCAATTTTTTTTTGCTGTTTATATTAAAATAGATGGGATTCACTTTTTATGTGAGAATAAGAAATATTTCGAACTCGAACAAAAACATATATGTGAGAATATATTTTCGCAGTTTTTTGCAAGACTTATTTCAAAAAGTGTGATAGAAATATGCTAGTTTTACATTCAAAACAGGTTTTCCCATTTGAGATTACGTTGGTACTTCTGATTTCTGACTTGATTGCATATGGTAAATAGCTTCTGATCTGTTCTACATATGTATCAATATATGATTTCTATGACGTTCACAGTTTTCACAAAATAACTGACATGTTAGGTGATGTCATGCATATTATGATTAGTGTGTGCTTATGAACTACACATTTATGTTAAATGATCAATCTAGAGATCTGTAGTCTAATGTAGATCAAATGTATTCATCAATTAAGAGCATTCATTACTTTATTACAACTATTGTGCAAATGATGCCCCGGTGGCAAATTAGGTCCATTAGATATTGTAATTAGATATTTTCTCATTCAGTGCTTGACTACTGAGATGTAACAATAATTCAATACTTTTTATCCTTTTAAACCATGTTTTATTTTAATGTAAATGCACTGCCAACAATGCTGACTGCATTAACTTGGAAAATACAACTACAAAGAACACAAATAAAAAACTAGAATACAAATCTTAAAATAAACTTAAGACCATAAAGACCTGCATTTTGCATTTCAGATTTACATTTGGCCAAAAAAAACTTATTTACATCTTAAGAATATCATTAAGTAACAAAAGACACAAGAAAAATAAACACAATATTAAGAATGTGAAATCAAAAAGATAGAATAAACTGAGAAGAATAGCTGTAACTGAAAAAAGAGAAAAACAATTCCAAGAATTTACTTTTACGCAGAAATGGACATACAAGGTGTACAAATACGACCAAAAAACACTGAAATTTCACTACAAGTATAATATACAACTAAAATCAGAAGGAAAAATGTACAACTGCAACAAGAACATACGCTTAAAACCGAAAAATACAGGAAAATAACTTTGGTCACAAGTTTAAAAAGATGATAAAAGTATACGAGAAAGACAAAGCTGAAGCTAAGAAAAAAACATGGCAAAAATAACAAAATCGGAATATATTCCTGTTTCTAGAAAGAATTCTAGGCATTCACGCTTGCTTCTTGCGAAGAAATCTGAGTATTCCTTCCTCTCTTGTGAATAATCCTCAGACATACTCATTTCTTGCGAAGAATTCGCAGTATTTACTTTTATTTCCTGCGAAGAACTTCCAGCAAACAATTCTGTTCCCTATCGAGAACTTTCATCATCTACTCGTTCGAAGAAGAACTGTCAGTATTTAGTCCTGTTTCTTCTTCTGAATTCATTTACTTGTTTCCTGCGGAGAATTCTCAGCTATTGGTCCTGCCTTCCGCCAAAAAATCTCAGCATTCAGTCGTATCTTGCCGAGAATTTTCAGCTTTTGACTCTGTCTTGCCAAAAATTCTCAGCACTCATTCTTATTTCTGAAGATTTCTCGCTACTAATTGCTGTTTCTCGAGAAGAGTTTTCAGTATTCACTCGTTCTTGCCAAGAATTTTTAGCATATTTTCGCCAAAAATTCCCAGCATTTATTCCTATTTCTGATGACTTTTTAGCACTGATTCCCGTTTCTCGTGAAGAATCCTTACCATTTACTCGTTTCTTGCCGAGAATTTTTAGCATTTGCTTCTGTTTTTCGTCCAAAACTCTCGGCATACATTCCTATTTCTCGAAAATCTTTAACATTAAATTCTGTTTCTTGTGAAGAGTTCTCAGCATTCACACGTCTCTTGCCGATCCTCAGCATTTCGAAAAATTTTCAGTGCTGATTTCCACTTCCAAAGAATACCGACCACGTCCTTTGCAAAAGATTCCTTAAATCTACCTCTGCTTCCTGCTTCTGAGCTCCTGCGTCCACGAAACGCTTCGCTCTAAACGTTAAGAGAATTTCATCTCACTAATTCCAATCCATATATCATAAATTAAACTGTCTATCGCACAGATAGATCCTAACATTAGCAAACTATTAATCCTTATTACTGTTAGTTATTCTCCAAGAAACTACCGAATCAGATTTTGCTTCGTGAAAAATCAATACAGATTTCAATACCCCCTTTAGTCAGCAATCTAATTTTGTGGGAAAGGTACAGACGTAATTGACTACATTTCTGAAACATAATTGTAACCCATTCAAAATACATATGAATCTCTTCTTAATATGAAAGCCAACAGTACGAACCAACAAAAACCGCAGCCACAAAAACAGGATATGATTGAACCTTTTAAACCTTTTAACAACATACCTGCAAATATTCTGGGACGTGCTCACAATAGTCAGGATTATTGCAAAGGCAAGTCACGTTGCGGAAATATATACAGGCATACCAACTTTGATATCTGCAAAATGTATTGATTTCTATCATTGCTTTTACACAATAATTATGAATATCATGACATTCAACTACAAAGCCATGAAAAGAAATCACTTCTACAGAGCAAAAACAGCCCTCTACCAAATTTAAATTGAAGACTACGTCGAGGAAGCAAGGAGTCAACACTTTAAGCTGGACTTGAATGAACTATTAGCAAACATAGCGATGTGGGATTCATCTAGAAAAATTTGCATAGTGCAAGAATTGACAGAAGTTGATCCTAAGTGTATAGAAAACTGAAGGCAAAATGCTAAACCAGTCACAATTTCTAACTACAACATTTGCATAACTACAACGACATTGTGGTTGCACACTGCAACGACAATGTGGTTGCACACTGCAACGACAATGTGGTTGCACACTGCAACAAGTAATTGCTAATAATAAGCTTCTTGTTGTACCTAGTTTAAATCTTGAAAGAAATGAGTGACGTGGAGGACGTCAGCAGTTGATCATAGGGGACTAATTTGGGTATGAATGAGGAGTTAGTTCTTGCCTTTGACATAATTACAAGTTGCATTCCAATGATTTCATTTCTAAGCTAAAATATTTTTCATATATTCATGAATTTTCACTGCTAAATTCTTGCATTAAGACAAGTAATACAATAGGAACGATACGACTTACTTCTGTATAGCGAAGTAGAAAAAACCCATCGGCTCTTACGGAATTTAAGATGAAAAAGTTCAGTTATAATCTCTCTTGACTATGAATACTGTCTAATATGTCGAGTATCGATGGTGCATTGCTTTAAAGTCTTCTGGTTCTAGTATGAGCTTCCTACTGCAATATTTATTAGAACTTATGGTGTGATTATCCACTGCCTTGGTCAAATTTTTGCCATTTAGTGCAGTTCTGATTGTCGCTGTTGAGATTAGATTTTTAGAATTATTGAGACATAAACTGCTTGAACATTATGGCCGTTACAGTATTTTGAAATTTTGAAGTGGAGCATCTTGCTGCACTGAAAAAGTGATACGTTATAGTTGTGACATAATTTTTTGTACCAATTAAATTAAAGTTCGAGCAAAGCATTCACACATGCTTATACACACAATGTAACATTGCAGAATGTGTCCCCCTCAGCTTTGTTATTCGAGCTTTAAATTCCATGTAGTACAAATTTGGAGCAGAACATGTGAGCTGTCAAATTGTTCATTTCTGAAGACGCAATTTCCAGTTCTTCTGTTGTAGAAAAGAAGCATTATACTTCAAAAACATCACTTAGCACAGTTGTGAATTCATCACTCAGTTTTTAAAGATTTAAATTTAGAAAAATTTTGAAAATGAAATCACTTTTAAAATCATAAAATTTGCCTGCCAAATTAAAATTAGTTATTATTTTCAAAATATTTCTTATTTTCATACGCCATCCGAAACAGTGCCACAATTCAACATGAAACAAACAATATCCTTTTCTCACTTTTGTTAACTGTGTCTTTTGCTAAGAGCGAAATAAAATGTAAGCGTAGGAAAAGTGGTCGGTGCCAATAGCCCACTGATCCAAAGCGCAATTAACTATGATAAATCTAAAATTATCCCACTGCAATGAAGTAATTTGAGCTTCTCCTAGATGCCTGCATATATATCATCGAAATTCTTGAGGTAAATGATTAAGAATTTTGACAATCTAATTATAAAAGTGCTTACAGTCTACTTTAAACGAAATTTTTCTAGTCCAAAACAATTTTATCAGATTGTAATATTTTAAAGAAAATATAAACTTTTGATGAAACTTGCTGCTTAATAAAGTAATTCAAGATTAAAAGCATATAAAAGTTTACAAAACAATAACTAATTAAAGGGAACTAAAAGTCAAAAAGTTAGATTTTTATGGAATGAATAGAGGAAAAAAATGATTCCAAACAAAGTAAACAGCTTAAATTTTAATGGTAACAATTAAATACTGTTAGCTACTAGCTTAAATAATAAGAATGCTGCACAGTTTCACTATGCTGACCAACAAAAGAGTAATTAATATTAAAATAAGACAAGTCAACTATGCTTTTTTACAACAAACGATGCCAAGAAGAAGCAATTGAATGAAGATTACTCAATTAAACTCAAATGTAATAAATCAAAAACAAAAACTAGAAAACGATAAAAAGCAAGATATTTGTCTTATTGAGTGAATCATAAGACAAATTTTTGTTTTTTATATTATATTACATATTTTTACACACCATAAAAATGATAAAAATAAGTGTATATAAAATTTAATATAAAAAATAAAAAACAAAAATCTTTATATTATATATTTAGTAAGATTATATAGTTGCATGCAATAATAAATATGTCAGCTAATAATAGACTTAAATCCTGTGAAATGAAATACTGAAAATGAAAAAAATACCATGCAGACTCGAAATAAATACACTCATTATTCAAAACAAAATCACGGATATTAACGTCTTTTCATTTTCTCAGGGATATTTCTCAAAAAATCTTTACTATAAATAATTAGTAATTTTATAACCTATAATAAAACACTACGAGCATTATCAAACCTATTTTTGGAGATAACTCCACTTTATTTCATGTGGGCATTGGTTCGTTCGTTTTTACCACGCTCATTGTTTGTCCAATATATCGCAAATTCAATTCATTCTAGGTTCTTTTGCAAGCCTAAAGATTATTTTCTGTTAGTTAACTACCTTTGAAAAATTAAATGAATTCTTAAAAGATAATTTTTTGAAATATAATACACTCAAATAATATATTTTGAAAAATTTATTTATAAAATTTTAAATATCATTTTAAATGTTGAAACAAAAATTCCGCTGAATTGTCCACTATGCATTACAATAGGAAGTAATTACGCAATTAGTGATTGTTGTAAATGTAAAAAAGTGATCAGATGCGGTCGACACTTTATTATTTCTATGCCTATGAGTACTATATAGGACTTAAGTAGATGTAAATTTATTATAAAGTAAAAACTTTATGGAGTTGAAGAGAAATGTGGGCATGAATTATATAGTGAAAATGAATGAAAATAAGTGAATATATTTATGTTATGAGTTTATTTGTCTTTTTTGGTGTGCTAAAACGATCGAGAAACATTGTAAGGCCTTTTTCTGCAATATATTTGAGTAAACTAAAGCATTGTAATTTGGAGTGTAAAACAGTGTTAATAGCTCTCACTGCAGTCAACAGCACTAAAGAAGGTTTCATCCAAACTATTTTACTTTTTATCCGGTTTTGAGGTATGATTATTGCACAAATCTATTTGGATGCAATTTATGGTTCTTTGAGGTTTGTCATAATGTGCGGTTTTTTATCATTCCATGCTCTGAGAGAAGTTGGTAACTGCTGAGTAATTAAACCAAACACAAGCGTTATTTTTCTGCTTACCTCAAGCACATATAAAACCAACAAGCATAATTAGCATTTTCACATGTTGCCATGGTGATTTAAAATGAAATATTTAGGTATTTTGCGTACTATAGTTATTCAAGATTAAGTTCTACTGCGTAAGTTGTACAACATTGCTTGGGACAAGAGCTGCAAGGGAGATCATGTCAGTATTTCACGTCCATGATTGGCTTGCACTTGAAGTAATCGATGCTAATGTGTTTGCAGTTGGTGAATTAATAGACAATCGAGGTTTGAAAATTTATATCATATCAAATCTTTGTAAATGAATATTAGCATGAATAAAGATAAATGCAGTTGTGATGAATGGATTAAAATAATTAATGTCCGATAATTATATAAAAGTGGATGGGTCATTATGAGGTCATTTATTTTAGAAATTTATATATGAAAAACAAATAGTACTGATACTATTGTTTGGCACTCATAAGTGATAATTTTAAAACAAAAACTTCTGTAAACAATCTTCAGTACGTCTAAAGCAATTTTTTGAGTTAGTCATGGAATTTTATCAATAGTAACATGACCATGTACTTTTATTCCAAAATTATAGGAAGAAGAATGAATCTAACCTAATGATGATGAAAATGAATTAAGAATTAAATGAATAAGTTATTTAGTAAATTTAAGTTTGACTTCGAATCACTAAAAAGTTGAATAAAGGGTTTAAATTAAAGAACTTGTTAGATAGATTTGAAAGAATTAGTCTTAATTTTAAGCAAACAATATATTTAATTAAGTTCTAAAAGCATTCCCTGTACTTCGACTTTTATTTTGAGCATTTATCGAACAATATAAACAGTGCAACGAGATTAAGTTTCAGATCAGTTAGTAGTAGGTAGTACATCTGGTCAAATTTGGGTGATTGATCCGAATCAGGCACATGATTCGAAAGGACAGTTGAGTTGTTTGTTACAAGAGCAATTACAATTTGGTATTATTGATATTGCAATTGAAAAATTTGTTCATGGAATGGAACAAAATTTGATAGCTTTTTTGTCACCGCAAAAACTGATAATTTGTCGTTTGACTTCAGGTTGGTTAGACATTTCATATCATTATACTACTGTTCTAATGCTTGTGCAGTGTCTCTGTACTTCTTTTTAAACTTGATTTGATTCTGATTTCAGATGGAGAGTTGTACTCATTGAATATATTACATGAGCATCAACTGCTCACAGTAGCTTACAATATGTGTATTGGAAAATTCGGAAACACTAAAAGTATTCAAATTTGTGTACAGGATTTAAATTGTTCCCTGATGGTTTTTGAAGCTGAGAATCAGCTCTTCCAAAGATCAATCAGTTCAACTTCTGCCTTATTTCCTGGTCCAATCATTTATGCATCTCAGTCAGATTCCATACTTACTGCTACTTCTTCTGCGCTCCTAACCTCTTATAAGTATTCAATGCTCACAATTGCATCAAATGGTAAATACGGTAAGAAATTAACAGTAAGTTATTATTTATGGATTTTAAGGAAAAACTATGACCTAAATAGCTTTTAAATTTAGAGTTAAATAAATTGCCATTCAATTATTGCATATTATATTGATATACAAATTTATTGTTTTAATATTTATTTTTATGTAATAAATTTCAGGCTGATTGGGTATTTAGTCTTGGGGATTATCCTTTAAATTTAGCAGTTATTGATACTCCTCCTGTGCAGCCTTCTGTTGTAATTTTATGCAAACGTATTATTTTTTGCTTAACTCTTGGTGGTGCTTTACGCTTTTGTTACCGTTTGCAGTGTGTTGCTACTTCACTTTTAGTATACAATTCCAGTTTGTTTTACTTAATTTCTAATTCAAAACGTAAGCAACAATTATTTTAATTTATAGTCTAAATTGAAGACATTGGATTAAAGTCACAACAATTCAGCAATAAAATCCAAATTATATTTAAATTTGAATAAAACTAAGCATGAAAGTGAAACTTATATTTACTTATTGCATTTGATTACTGCCATTTATTTTTTGACCAAGTGATGCTGTAACTAATATTTGCAATTCTATTTTTTATAAAGATTAATAAGTTCCTTACTTTTACAGCAAGAGATGCATACGTTCAATTTTGCATTGCAACATCTACTCGAACGCTACTTTTTTTCAAAGATACAACTTTAGTATGGGCAGCACAACATTCATATACACCAATTCAAATTAATTTGTGTACATTCAGGTTCATAACAAACTCCTCTAATATTGCTTATGACAATTTCAAAAATTTTTTTGAAAATTTCAAACTTCTTATTACAAATTTTCAATATTCGTTTACTTACATTCAAATTTTATGATTAAATATAACATGAGTTTCTATTTTTTTCGACACATATGCACTAATAATTTTTCTAAAGAGCGCTTTTTTTTTCAAAACATTTTTAAAAATTAAAATTGATAGAAGAAATTTTTTTTCAATCAAACAAATGTTATTCAATGTTTGAGCTCAGTATACCGTTCAATGTTAGTGATTTTGTCGAATTCGAGAATATCTGTAAATTATTTGGGTACGGAACCAGCGATTTTCCAACTTATGCTTCCTCAAACGCGATTTATAGATTTCCAACAACGTTACGAAGAGTTTGCAGAGCTTGAAGCTGTCATCCGTAAAAAGCCAATAGAGTTACTCGATGGTATTTTTTTCAATTTTCAAAATTTTGCTATTATTTTATTGTCAAAATACGCTAATATGATTGCAAATATTGCCATTCATTGATATATTTTACAACTGCAAAAAGCTATCTTAAATCAGAAATCAGAAAAGAAATTAAATATAAAAATGAGTCTACTTACTATATGAAATTTTTGCTTTTTTTCGTCCCATGAGCTTTTTCGAATGGACTTTTTTACTCTCACAAGTAAAGTTTTTTGAATTCTGTTTTCATCTTTCTTTAGATTGAGTTATTTCAGATAAGGGATTCAATTTTAGCAAATTTTTTCATGAATTTAAACTTTAGATCATTATTTACAGCTTCTACTACTCAAAAGCCATTGACACTGAATTATTCGTTCGGCGAGTTGGATCATAGTTCGGTAAAGTTACCGTTTCACATTTATTGCATTTTCTAGTGCTAACATCAATTATGAATTGAATAGATTACCAGAAGATAGCATTAAAACTACCAGCAGATTAAAAGATCACTGAATGACACTTTTTAGATATCAAATAATCTCCCTGACTTTTTCATAACTGAATGTAGTAGCGAGTGAAAAAGAACATTTTAAATGGAAAGCATTTTTTATTAAAATTTTTTAAAATTATACTCCAAAAGCAAAGATCAAGTTTTTTTTACTGTATATGTTTTGGCACAAAAAATTGCATCAAAATTTCCATTACGATTTCAAAAATTTGTAATATTATCATTTTTATTGCGATTAATTGAAGTTTGCTATGGTATTTGTGTTATGTTTAAGCAAACAGAGGATTCACTGCAAATTCCTATATTAGCTTTAAACGTTGAACTGTTATGTAATACACGTGCATTAAACGTTAAACTAATCTGCTCAAGCGGATTTAGCGTCGATCCCAATTATTTATCGTTTGATGCTGTTGGTGTGTTTTTTAATCTCAATTTTCAAAGTTGTTTTGGTTGCTTTCTGAAAAAATTTGCAAAATAAAAGTTATAATTGTAAAATGCTTTTCACAATAGCCCTAAAAATAAAAACCGCTCCAGAAAAATGTAATATAAATTTGTTATGAAAGTATTAATTAGTCGGTTTTATGATCAAATATTTATCTCTTTTTGAGTTTTTATATTAAAGTTGAATGTAACCAAATACTTGAATATTTCTGAGCAATAATCTTGATTGTGAAGTTGTTTCATATTGGAAAAAATGACTAACTATATTCTTCCCTAGCAGAATTTATTATTATAGATAGTTGCGAGAAAGTATCATTAAGTGTTTGCGTGAAACGTGAACCAGTTTATGATTTACGCTGTAAACTTTGTGCTTTTTCTGCTCAATATGGTTTGTTATTTTACTTTCAATTAGAATGAAATTATAATTTACACCATAGTTTAATTTAACTCTCTAGTAATTTGAGATTTAATTATTTCAAACATAGTACGGTGTGGCTCGTTTTTTTCGCATCATATGAAGTATTTTTTGAATAGTTTCTAATTTATTTAATTTTTTGATTCAAAAAATAGCTCAGATAAAGTTTAAAAAGACTAGCAATTCTGAGGACTGAGAAGTTTGATTTTAAATATTAATAATATTACTAAATTATGTCAGTCTTTATAACACATTGACTTAATCAAATATTATACAGTAATTACAGATTTTAAAGAACATTTTAAATTAATTTTAATTATTATTAACAATTTCACTATTTATAGTCAATGATGATGGGTAAAGTTTTAACAATGTGTGTCTATAACTGATGATACTTTTTGGATAATTTAAAAATAACAATACTTATGACATAATTTTGTATTAAGGCGATGTGATAAGTGAAGAAGTCAAAATGCCACTGAACTTAATGTGTCAATTAGCAAATCCTCAAAGAGTAACACAAGTTAAAGTTACAATCGAATCAACGCAAAATTCTCTCGAAATGAAAGAGTTATTTCCAGGGATTTGTTTCAGTATTTAATTTCTGTGCTTACTGAATTTTCATCTCAAACAAAAACCTTTAAATTTTTAAAAAAATAGAAAAAACTAAGATTATTTAAAGCACACTTTGAAGAGCCAATTCTCCCAGTTTATATTTCACGGAAAAAAAACAAAAATCATATGTAACTTTTTGATTTGCCTCACAAAAGCAAACCAAAAGCTTTGCAGTATTTTAAGGCCAATTACTTCACTTTTTTCCAGAAATTGTACTTTGTGACTGAAAATACCATATTTAAGGTTTTATTTGAGATATGAAAATATCATCAGTCTCATAATTGGGTAAAAATCAAGAAATATCTGTTTTTTCATCCATTTTTTATTCATTGTTGACTTCTGAGCACATAAAAAATATTCCAAGTAAAAAATTTGATCTTTGACACATAATATTCTATTAATGCATATTTTTCAGAATTCGAAATCGAGAACAATACAGCAATTGGCTTCCAACCTTATCTATCAGAGAAGATCGTATCAATATTTATATCACAAAAAAATAGTGAGCAAAAAATTGTTTCAGTTTTAATCAAGTTTGCATTTATTTTTTAGCAGTTGCTAGTAATTGCATTATTTTTTCAATAAAATCGTAAAAATACAAAAATTTTGTTAATTTTAGAGCGTTATCGAATTCAGGCAGAAAGTTTAGACTTCATTTATCTATTTATGAATGAACTAATTGCAAGGATTGAAGACAAACAACCACTTGCAAAACTTACTTGCTCTCTTCCATCAGATGAAATTTTTTGCAAATTAAATGAGTACATTCAAGTAGGTATTTAATACGTTTTCAATAAAAATTCTTTACAGTAATTAGTATCCATGTAATTGTAATTAAATTCTTTATAATAATTATTACTGATTAATTATTCATTCAGCAAGAAAAAAGAAGAGAAGAATTAGAAAAAACAATGCAGAAGCTCAGCACACTATTAAGGGATGTTCAAATGACCACTTTGGGAAAATTGAAAACAGAACGAGCAGCAGAAGTCGATCATATGAACACTTTATTAGAATACACACATCAAAAGGTAGCTAATTACTTATTATGGAATGATAATAATTTATATTTGAAAGCAGTCAGTAACGGCTATAATAAATCAAAAAGCGAAGAAGTAATTAAAACTTGGAAGTTATTTTGATTTAATGAAATGTTGAAAATAAATTGAACAAAATGACATTAAAATTTCAATTTATCTGTCCTTCAATATTTTTATGACAAAAAAAATCACTTTAGATTACATCATGTATAGATGAGTTAGAAGAGCTAAATGTACATTTGCGCACTGCTAACAAGTCACTTCAAGCCACGTTTAATCTTACTCATCTAATCACTTCCCTTAGAGGCAATCCAATACCATTCGATGGTAGTATTGTCAGCAATTCAGAACAAGTATTAACTAGTTTGTATATAAATTTTTATGCTAACTACTCAATTGATATTTAATTATATAATTGAATTATAAATATCATCAAAAAGTAATTGTTAATTAAACCTATTCTAAATTAATTACAAAAATTCTGCCTTAAAAACATATTTAAAACTGAACTTTTTGAAACAAAATTAATATTTTTCTCAATTATATTCATCGAATTACATTTTATTCCAATATATTTTATTTTGTTAAATGCAAATAAGAATGCTAAATAAATTTTATCATTTTCAGTCAGTCTTGGATCGGATTAAATGGGCAATGTCAGCATTCCAATCAATGGATATGAATGCAGATTTGAAATCAGATGATCTAATCAATTTGTTAAGATTGCACTGCGAAAGTAAAATAGGCCTCATGGCTGACATTAAAGAAGATGATGAGGAAGAAATCGATAAAGAACCAGAAAAAATTATTGATCCATTCATTTATAATTTCTCATCTAAATAAAGATCAAAGTAATAACAAGCAAGTCACTGGTAAAACTTAACTCTTTTATCGAATATAAATAACGATCAATTCAAAATAGAAGAAATATTTGTTAATTTTTCTTCCATTTCACATTTTTGTAAAGTAGTTTTTCAACATAGATGTAAAAGTATTAAACAGAATAACACAACTGTATTCATTTCTTCATGTTATCAAATAAGTTTATACAGGTCATTTTTCTAGACTTTAAGTTAATTTATAATTAATATCCCCAAATGGTGCAACAAAGTTCATTCATGCATACAACCGGACAACCCTTAGCTAACGGAATACACGACTGAGAATCAGAACATTGCAAACCAACTACGCGTCCACCGTTCGGACATTTTTGTGGAACCTAGAATGAAAATTATTAGATCAAATACACACAATCTGATTATTTACAGCTAGATTTCCAATATCTAGCACAAATTAAACTTTTTCAACTACAGTGAATCAGTAGTAATCCAAAATACAATACTTTCACAGAGCAAATTGTTACAAAAATCCATTTATATCATTTTAGTGCATTATTTACATAGAAAATGAATTTTTAATTTGTGCTACAAAATTTTTTTGCTTTTTAATGGGAACAAAAGAAGAAAGACTTACCGTACAGCAAAGGCCTTGCATGCAAGCCACAGGCTCACTTGTGAAAGGTAGGCATTGCTCGGGCCTAACACAGCCAGCAGCCAAAACTTTGCCACCATTAGTACAACTCAATGAATTTGCGCTGTTTGATGCAATGGCATTATTCTCAACACAGCAAGCTCCATCAATGCAAGCTACAGGTTCAGCAGTATAGGGCGTGCACTGCTGCGCAGTGTTGCAGCCTAGGGCCACAGCATATCCACCAGGAAGGCATTGCGAATAGGCCCAACAACATTCGAAGGACAGAAAAAATAATATTGAAATTATTAGAGGAATTTGCATTTCACTAAAGTATGTATTAATTCAAATAAATTATTGATTACTGCTTGGAGTGAATATGTAGCCCAAAAATTATGATTACTTGAAATATTGTCCAAAATCAAGGTGAGCATTGTGTTAAGTCTATGTTGATTAGTTGTTTTACTTTTTATGGTTGTTACAACTTGGTAATAAGTACTGAGGAGGATTGATGCTTACTTTCAAAAGAATTCGTAAAATTACTTCATTGAAAATTATCAAAGTAAATTTTTATTTCGAAGCTAAATTCGTTGAAAACACAATTTGACTAGCAAAATTGTTTGTAGCAAAAAGTAAGGATAAATTTTGTGCAGGAAATTGATTTTAGACACAAATATGCTAGCATAGTTTCAATACGTAAAATTATAAATAATTTGACGCTGAAAGCTCTCTATTATTTATTAAAAATTTGCCTGTGTAAAAAAATGCTTGAATATTTAAACGGATAGAAATACACCTACTCTGATTACACAGATGGAAATCAATGTCACCGCTTAGCTAAAATAAAGTAAAAAATGTTTTTAAAATGCATATTTTTGTAAACACACATTAATTCATTTCATTTCATTGCATTGCAATTTATTTTTATAAAATTTCGATAAAATTGTTAAAAATATTACTTCTGCTATCTCTCAGTGATAATTGACTTCACTGTCTTCTTCAAATTAATTTTGACGTATTCGGATAAAAGAAGTGATGTGGAAGCTGTTTTCATGAAAATAGTTGAAAGGTTAAAGTTGAAACTTTAAACTCATTTTTGATTTAATAGAGTAAATGAAATTGAATTTGTAGATGCAGAAGCTATGATGCAAACAGGCAGTATCACTCTCTCTCATATATTTTTGCCATCAAATTCAAAAATGTTATTCATTATTATTTCACTGATTTGATCAGGGTGTAAGTCAAATAAAAATGCCAGCATTCTAGAAATGTTTCAACAGCAGCTGATCAAATATTCATTTGTAAGTGCTTGCACTTGGATGCATTGATGGAATATATTATAAAACGTGAACTAAGTTTGAAATACGCCGTATTCTAAAAAGTAAACATTATTTCATTTTGGAAATTGCTTTAAATTTTGCTACTAAATAATATAATATTTAATATTAAACTTTTGATAATGCAAATAAAAGTATTGCGCATGGACTGATTATAAGCCTTTTTTATTTCAGCAATAAATAAGAATTGTAAAGAAATATCTCTTCAATATATTCTAATTGTTAATTAGCGTAGACTAAACAACTTGATCAAAAGCGAAAATTAATAACAATTCATTTGACGTTGATATTTTTTTTAAAGCTTCAGAACCAAGATAAATGCTAATAAATTAAAGTTTTACTTCCTCAGACTTTTTTATTTCTTATCTTTAATAATGCCAAAAATCATTAATACATTCTATTCTACATAGCTATTATCATTATTGTTATCTTTTCTTGCATTACATTCGCTTCCAATAAATATTTGAGACACATTTTCCTTCATTTCGTTATCAGTTAATAATGTGACTATTATTTAATAAGCTATTTACCTGTTTCATCCAATATTGCATTCCTGTTTTCGCTTGCAAAGTAATAATTCTCCTAGCATTTATGAGCAATAACATTATTTTCTTTAAAATAAACTTTATAATTCAGTTTTTACGACAAATATCTCATTAATCAATTTTTAAGAACAAATAATTAATTATTAATAATTCATTCAAAAACGCTTCACTCTAAATTCAATAGTACGTGCTGTAAGAGATAATTGACTAATTCAACTTCATGCTTGCTCTCTTTTCTGATTTAAT
>UYYF01004506.1:0-46092 GCA_900618365.1 Thelazia callipaeda
ATATATACTAATATAATAGTTTATAAACCAGAGACATGCCCATTTACTGCCTTGATAAAGTTCTGGTCATATATATGCACTCGCCCCACCCTCAGTTTTGCTGTGCTGATCTCCGCTGCTTCGTCCTCGTCGAATCCACGGCGCTGAGCAAATGAAATGCTTTCGAGCGTTTTTTTGAAAACTATCAACTGGATACACGTCTCAACGCGATCAGATATACTGATTTCCTTAGCGTAACAATTGTGTAAGTTCGTCATTACCTCATTCCAAGTCATCGCATACGGAATTATTTTAGTCCTGCAATTCATCTCTGCCACGAGTTTATTAGTTAGTAAGTCATACTTTCGCTTCTTCTCGGTCTCGACTGCTGTTAACTTGTCCTGACTGCTGATGCTAACCTCAATCAGGATTACTTCACTCGCTTCTTATCTCGTATCATGATATCCGGTCGATCCGCTTTTATTCTAATTGCAATTCTTATTCGCGTATCGAGTGTGATTTCAACGTTCTTGTTAGCGACGATTTCTTGAACGGAGTGGCTCCGCAAGCGTGGAAGTGCTTTTAGACCATACTTGTTGCAGTCTTAAATGAATACATCGCATGACTTCAATGTATCTTCTAGTATAGTCATGATACAACATTTTCCCACACTGCGTTGCTAGATGGTCCACCGTCTTCATACGTTGCCTACGATGTTGGCACATAAAGATTTTGTGGGCTCTTAATACGTTTTAAATAGCTGGATTTTCTATGAGGTTGTATTTAGTCTGAAAGTAGGGTACAATAACTGATAAGTACGTGTTGTGAGCCTACTCTTGCTTCAAAATCGCAGTAGATATGGACGGTACCTACAAGAACATTATGTAGCTGGAGAAGCAAAAGTTCATTTCTCCGCTCAACATTACGAAGTCCAAATCCTAGACTGTACCTGCCACGTTCCTTGGCAGATACAGTTTCTTTAAACATGCAGGTTGACAGTGAATTCCGTATCTAATTTTTAATTGCCTGATACTATGGTTTATTGCTTAAGTCTTCTGGTTCTTGTTCGAGCACACTAATATAATAGTTTATAAACCAGAGACATGCTCATTTACTTGATAAAGTTCTGGTCATATATATATATAATAAAATGTACTTCCACAAACCAAGTAATTGGGATACTTTGTCTGATATCATCAGATCCCGACAAGCATGTATTTTTAACTTCTTTGTAAGAAGAAATCACTATTGAATAAATAAAAAGGGATTAATTTTTTCCATAGTAAACTAAACACAACATCAATTTTGAAGCGAGATGACAACTGATAAATCTTGAACATAATTATACCGGCATCGATAAGAATCACGACACGCCGTTTGCTGGACAATGCTGAAGCAAGAAATGGACCCCAATGCCTATGTTTATGTACCGGAAAAGCATGTGCTGGATATTCGACATGAGGACCACTGTTGCCAATTACGTACTGCCATCGGATGGCACTATCAAGTGCGTTCGTACGTAAAACTGAATTTTGTATAAAACATTTAAGATCTGATACACTTGTCATAGTTATAACTTACGAATTTTACGATCGGAAGCCCAATTTTGTGTGCTGATAACTACTTAAGAACAGTTACTTACAGAAAAACCTATATTGATTTATATTGCACTGGCCATATTGCAATGAAATAAATAAATCTAAAAAAACTGCAAACATAAAAATACCAGATGTGAGATTTTTCTCAGCATAGTACAATGATTTTATTGGTTGTCTGGTAGTTATCAAGCAAGCACTTGTCATATTTACTTGAGTACCAAACTGCTCTTCATAACTGGAAAATAAAATAACAGATTGATAACTGATGTGAAACAAATCACTTAAAGCTGATAAAAGACAGAAAGAGGTATCTTGGTATAATGTTTGATAAAATGAAAAATAAATTACGAAAGTCAGTACTAAATAATTTTTTTCAGTAAGTAAGGAAGCATTTGGAAATGAAACAGCTCATGAGATTTAGTTTTGATTAATGAAGCTTTTAAAGATAATTTTAAATACCTTAGATGATCTGGGATCATACGAGAGCATTCCATCATATATCCATAGTCTCGAAAAGTAACCGAACCTGACTGAGAGTTACTAGAAATATATCGCTTTGTTTCAAGTAGTAAGTAACGATATTTCGCAAACTGTGAATCAAGATGACTGGTTATATCACGTATTGAGGAATTCAGAGACATCTTTTTGAAATCCAAATTATCAATGAGTGACTGAAAATAGTCTCTTAAATAAATGACAAAACCACCATTCATTCAGTATTGAAACTATTTCATTTCGAGTGGAACGGATTCTCTACACATAATATTTTACTGCTATGACGACTGACAGATGGAATACATTTGAAAATAAATATGCTTTGCTTACTTGTAAGTTTTTCTCGTTCAAATTCAGTACCACAAGACAAAAGAAAAATTTTGAATTTTTTACACAAAATAGAAACGTACTTGAATAAGACGGGTACCAAGCAATTCATTGACTTGCGCACGATGTGCTTTGTACAACTGATCAGCTGTGTAATGAGCAGCAAATGTTAAATAATTTTCTCGAATGATATCTTGTTGACGATGATCGTGCATTGCGCGTACAGTGGTTGAAAAGATGATTACTGACAATATTACTCTAATTTTAAACATTTGTGAGGCAGCTGGACTGAGCTAATGGTACAGAGCAGAAATAAATAATCGGTGTTGAATCCACATACTTTTTGGCAACAATTTAAAGCTTGTTTAGACCTGTCATTTTAGAAGCCTGAATAGAGAAATGTGACATCTAAAAACTAGCAATCATTGTAGACTGGAAAACAAAACGTGTGGGCTATAATACACATACACACACACATTACATACTGAAATGAAATATTAACAAAAATGGAGTTTCACGTGTTAATTTTTGCATAATTTATAATGTTGCATATTATTACATAGCGAGTATGATAAAGCGTTGAGGAACTGAAACGTCACGCTATGGTGGATGCGTGCGTAGGAGCTGACAACTATGGAAAATAATAACACACACTGAGTGTTATCAATAACAGGTAAGTTGCGGGCACAATTCGTTACCACTCAAAAGCACATGTATTCTTTCACAGATGCATGTTGCAAAATTTCCATTGAAAAGATGCATTCTCAATGGTAGCACTTGATCTCTGCCAAACGCAGAGACCACCAACTACGCAGAAGCAAATTAAACTGTCCAGCAATAAACCAGCAATGCACGATGTTATCACTTGAGTAACACTTACTGAATACTGCACCAGACCAGCCGTGAATTACTTATTAGTTATAGAATTTCGAATATTCAGTGACGAGAAAGGGTATATTGAGGGATTCTGTAACTTGACGGAATTTCAACGATTTGGTGAGTAAAAACTCTCGTCAACTTCCACACCATATTTGATGCCTCAGTGTGCTAGCAATCATTCATCGTAAGACTGGAAAGATGGCTGAGGCAGTTTTTGAGTGTTTAATTAAATCTGTTAGTCAGGAAGAAATTATAGCTGCAGATGTAGAAACTGCTATTCAGGTCGGCGGATTCAATGTAATCATGTAGTGCTACAAAATTCGTATAGCAAAACCGCTTCAGTTTCATATTCTTAAATGCAGAAAGTATCTAAATAGTAATTTCTTGTGGACATGAGATGTTTCTTCACTGAAATCGAAATATAAACATGCATTACCCCATCATTATTTCTTGTTATTAAAGCTAGAACCATGACTGTTATTAGTCTGAACATGTTTATACTAAGCTAATTATATGTTCTGACTTCCTAACTCATACGGTAGGCCATACTGTTTAATTTTTGCATCACATTGCGAGCATTATGACTTTTTTTTCGCACACTTTAGATGCTTTTAAGCAAACAAATGAATCTTTTATTCACTTACTTGTACCGCATATTAACCACAAAGTGTGCAAATTTCTTTCACAAACAAAACCTTCCCATGACATTTCTTTCTTCCGTCTCACTCGAAGTCTTCAGGAATAGAAGTAATCAGAGATTAATGATTACTGCTATTCATGCTTAAACTGGCGCTCCTTCGCTGTAATATCGCATTGGTTCTGTTTCTTTGCTAACCTAATAATGGGTCGCTTGTTCAATGGATACTTTCTTTCATGACCTTTCCTGCTTATTTGTTTCTTTCAAATGAAGCCTTTCATGTGCACTATCTGTGTATTGCCGTGCATTGATCCCTTCATACAGAGCTCTTTCGGTAATGATTCTGTGCATTGCAGCATTTTCCATTTGGCAAAATTTTGGTAGTTGTTTGTGAAATGTATTGAATGCATGTTACTTGTTGTTTTAGACACGCATTTTCAGTACATTCTATTGATAATGTGATCCGTTGCTTTGATGCTCTGATGACTTTTGTCTAGCAGTTGTTGCTGTTAATTTTGATCGTTTCCAAAGAGAAATGGAAGACGAGAAACGTTCTTTCTTTATTTCGCTTTGTGATACCTTCTCTGCGCTGCATTCACAATATTGTGAAGTAGTAGTTGAGCTTGCTGATCACGTTTTTAGGATACTGTCAAATTCTGAACGCTTTATGTAACTGCATTTAAGTTCAGCGATATAAATTGTGGTTTACAATATTGTGAAGTAGTAGTTGATAATACACATTATTATTAGGGAGTGGAGAGCAGTACGATTATAAAAACCTATCAAGATCATTTGATGATCTGTGAACTGCTGTTAAGTAATTAATTCATTGACATAAAACACGATGTTCAAAAGAATTTATCTCAGTCACAATCTAATCAGTGCTGTTCTGTTCGAACGTGAATTCAAGTTACCGTTTAACTGTAAATAAAGGATTGGATGCTATATGCTTGCATACGCTGAAATACGTGTAGTGAATATTCAAATTTACTAAAAGGACCAAAGCCGGAAATCTATTTCTAACACTTAATGCAAATCAAGTATGCATATTTTTTGGTCAATTAATTTACAGGAACAGTTTTTAAATAACGAAACTCCTTTCTGGATTCACTTATTTTAAATATCTTATATACTTGCCGGCTGATCACTCAACTGAGTAGAAGCAACAAATGGTGGGTGAGAACAATCAGTCTATCTATCCATTTATCTATCTGTCCTATTCCACTATTTCACTTCTATTTAAACAAAATTTAGTTCGTGATTTTAACTACTTTTTCAGGGATTTTTTTTGAGGTTATGTGTTTCAGATCCGTTTATCAAAAGACATCGAAAAAGATAATGGCATGAAAAGGCAGTCATTCGTAATGGCAGCCGATGGATCGATTCCGCGTACCGAATACAAATCGGTTGATTCTAATGAAAATTTTGTCGACGCCCCGCATGCTATTAGTGAACAATCTGTTTTGAAACCATGGTAAAAAATGTACCAATTTTTTGAATGATTGTTTCAAAAAGTAATGTGTAGAAGCTGAAGTGCACAAAAGTTTTCTCAACTTTTAAAAACTTGAATTTATTAATTTTTATGGTTTTAATTTCATTTGCCAAGTACTTGTAGGTCCATGAAGGGTCACGCCGACTTGGCTAATGAGCTGATTCAATCAAGCGGTTTCGACAGCTTGAAAACGATTTCTCCCGACGAAACATCAAATAATGATTCTTTCACATATCAAAGTAGGAAAGTAAATGACGGGAAATCACGTTTTTTTGGTAATGAGTGTAGTATCTAGCAAGAAATTTGCTTTTTAGAAAATTATAATGAAGCATATTTAATGTTCATGAATGATGATAGTATGAGCGAGCAATCACTGAAATTATTTAATACGCCATACTAATTCTACATTGTCGTATCGAGAGAATTTGATACCTGAATTTGAGGTCTCAAAGAGCTAGTTTAGTTTACAATTTGAGCAGAAGTTGTTGCATTCCTAATATATTCATTATCGGTGCGTAATATTTCCAACAATCTGTCAGTACTGCTGAAGTTAGAATTAAACCTTTCCGTCCTTTCATAAAAACCATTTAATGGTTAACTTCAAGCGATATTAGACGAGAAATACGAAAGATTTTCAAATTTGAATGGTCTGAATTTAGTATTAATCAATTTGGTTCATAAAAAATTGTATTTAAAATTGTCATTTTCAAATCGTTCTTGGATAATGTCATTCAGTTTTCAGGGACTCCAGAAACATTCAAAACAAAATTTAGTCTTTCACTGATAGAAAAACGAGATCCCGATAGTCAAAAGGTGTGAGTTATCAAGTTTTACAATATTTTTATCCAAGTAGGATGGATTTGCGCATTTCATTCTTTCATTGAATTTTTTTTGTTACATTCTTTTTATTTGATTCTTTTGGATCTAAACTTTGAAAGTACTTTTAAAAAATGGTTGCTGGGTAGAAAGGTTGTTGCATGTTTCTAATATTCTGATCACTTCTACAAATTTTTAGTTGCTTAACAATGAATCACTCAAGGAATTACTAGCTGCTGCTTCAACAATCTATGGACATCATAATTCAGGTGTTATGATGCAAAGCAATATTTCAGTAAGTACAAATTAGTGTATGAAAAATGTCGAGAAATTTTAATTTTTGTAAATCATGATTGCTTGGAATGCTAAATGAATATCCGAAAATTAGATGACTGACAAACTTTTAATCCAATTGACAAATTTTCAAGGATGAAACAGAAACTGAGCCCTCTACTTCAACACCAATGCTGACGTGTAAAGAACAAAATAAACTACGACTTGAGCAACTTCAACAACGAGTTGCGTCTGTAACAGCTCCTCTTAATAGCATGGTAAAAGATATTTTAATCATGAATTTAGCTTTTTTCTAATATAGGTCGTGTTTCGATTACATTCGGCTGCAAAATATTGTAAATAAATTCTGCTTAAAAATATTGTAAATAAATAAATTTGCAAATGTTTTTATTGATCTCGTCTTCTCAAGTTCCCATTCACAGTAAGACCATTTTCAAGAAGCAACTAATAATAATTGTCTTCAGCTGGGGACAAAAATCGAAACATCGGGCGAATCATCGACTGATCTCGATCTGGAAAGCGTTGCAGTTGTTGAAAGTTCCGAGGTGGTAACTATGAAATATATTTATTATTAACTTTTGCGTACACAATTCAAAGTTGTTAAGCTACATAAGAAACCATACGTTAGATTCTTTGATTTTCTTATATAAGAAACATTGAAATGCTCGTGTGCTTTGATTCTGAAAGGAGTTTTTATTTTCAGGTACCAACTATAATTTTACAAAGAGCTTCAAATACATTAAAGTCGATACATGTAAATAATGGTACCAAAATTTTGTCAAATTATAGAATCTGGAATGCAAAAATATAATTGGTGGTGGAAGATTTTTCTGAATTTAGGTATTTTGAATGCTCCTGTTTTTGGACGAAAACTTGCCAAGGACTTAATGAGTTCTACCATATCTGTTCCTTCCAAGGTTTGCAAATTACTGATTAAAAATTCCAAGTTCTGCAATTAAACTAAAATTGATACTTCCGTTCATTTTTAAGCACTTATTTAAACTATTATTGCTTACAATGTTGCCTTTTTACTTGGGAGTTTTTCTTATGCAACATGGGTATCTTTTTGATTTCAGACTGCCAAAAAAGAAACAGCATTACGTAAACCATATGACAAGAGTTCTAAAAAAGGTTGCTTTGTCTTAAAAGTTCAAATCGAAACTTTGCTATGGAATCTTTCTGTAGTTTATTCGCAGGCTACTATTTAATTTTGGTCTTAAGGCCTCGAAAGCATAACCAAATAGTGTTTTAAACCGAGCTTCAAAATATCAGTTGCAGTCAGCAAAGGTAAATTGACCGCAGGTGTAGAAAAGTTTGTATAGTAAAATAGTTATTTACAGAAATGATCAAGCTGCAGAATAACCTCAGAAAAGGACAACGGTTAGAAAGTTCAAGATTTGTGCGTGTAACAAGCTGTAAATATATGTATGATTTGATGTTTGGAATCGGAAAAGTTTTGCGTGAAAGTGGTGGCGGCGTCCCGTCCCTATATAACATTTCCTTGAATGGAGATTACTCGCGACTAAGTAAAATTGTACATTCTATAATTATTTGATCACTAGTCATTTACAATTTATCACAAACTTGACGAAAAAACTAACATGCTGGTCGTTAATGACTTCATACTGAATAAAATTTTGCCTGCATCTCAAATATCGACATTATTGATCATACTTGCAATCCCTATGTTTCTTCGTAGAAGTGAACTTCATCTTCAAATAAATAGGTTTCACTTCCTCATATAGAATTCGAATTTAGATACAGAGTTTCTACTTCATGTGATGTATCAAATTTCATATATTAGTCTAATGCCTATACATGCTAAGTCATCACTGCTAGTTTATATTTACCTATGCTAATGATTTACCCTATTTGAGATGATTAGTTCATATTGGTTCTAGATATCAACTCTATGTAGTGTTATCAAAAGGTCAAAAAATTATGAGTTTAACAGCGCAAATTTGTAAATGTCACGACAACAGCTGGATTTAATTTAAGCGATCCATGTACTAAGATTAACTTTTAAAATGAAAATGGATTTAAATGAAATAAAGAACAGTATTCTCTGCAAGTTAACAGATATCTGTTAATGGTAGGCTGATGATAAACCCTGGATTACGGTGCAGTAAAAATCGAAAATTTTCCGATTGCACCAACAGCCTTCGCATACTCTTGTGCGCGAAAATGGCTGCTGTTCAGACACGTTTCCCAAACCTGGAGCCAGTTTACATCACTGCACTATTTTAACTCGCCATACTCTAGACAATAAGGACTTGACCAATTTGTTTAAATATTTTGTGTAATTCAAAACACCATCTATAACTTTAACAGGAAGATTCTTTTCAAAAAAAAAATGAGTGCAGTACCGTCCCGAAAAGAATCTGACATCTTTGCCTAATTGATCATGCTAGAGGACTGCAAGCACAAGATGCGTTTTTATTCATATTAAAAGGCACAAAAATTGCTGCAAAAAAACAATGCCAAAAAGATGAAATTTTTGGAGTGCTTTAATGGTGAGTTGGAATATGTCACTTCAAATTCGAATCTAATTTTCCCGTCAGAATATCATCTGAAATCCAGCTTTCGCAAAAATAAGGGAAATATTACTTTCGAGATACGAAACAATGCCAACTAAATGTTCAGAAAATGCCGTAACTATCCCTGCTCTTACCTCTGCTAATGAATGGGATTGAAGTTGCTCTCTTAGTTTTATATCAGGTTGTCAAAATCACTTCTCAACCTTTTGAGATTAAAATAAATATGAAATTTCTATGCAAATTGATACGCCAGTAATTCACATTATTTTCGTTCAGAGTCACTCTTTTGGTCAAAAAGAATACTTGTTTCTGGCGAGATTTTACTATTTCGTTCAATATGTACTGAAAATAAGGATGGAAGAATTGTCATATCAAAGTTGAAATGTTCCTTATTTTAAAAAATAAACTTTTATCCTACCCATACGGAAGTTCGTTAAATACAGAGGCCATAGATAAGGCGAAATTAATTAATATAGTTGCACCGGAATTGCATATATAAGTCATGACATCAAAATGATTTAATCTAATTACTAAAAAAATTTAGTAACAAACTTCCGAAATGTAGGATGATTAGATGATGCACTGATATCCAAAATTTGAGTAATTAGAAAGCACCCGTCCCGTCTAAAAGTATAAAAACACGTTGGTTAAGTCAGTCTTCAATGAGTATGCTATTACCAGTTTAAACTTGCATCACACTAATGCATAATAGAAAGGTATTTTTGAACATTTCTACAAGAAGTTAATGGCATATTAATGAATTACACGAAAAAGCTATCACTGCTAGATGCTGGCACAGAAGACAGAGTTCTTGGCACTGTTCCGAATCGCGGTGACGACAGCAAAGCAGCTTGCGATTGCTGTGAATAGTGGCACATAGGAGAATGATAATGTTCCAGTCGACTCCGAGTACGTTGCAATGTGATATTCAGTCTAAATTAAACTTCACTTGTTTTTGGTTTTAAAAACAGTACCAGATCAACTTTCAGGCAATTGAAAATAAACTACTAAACATACAATGAACTGATTTTATATCTCGCACCACAGCATTTCAGTCAGCTTACAGTAACCCAAGTTTTTTTCATTGCTTTATAGTGCTTTACTAGAAGGCTTCAGTATGAAAATGAATCCATTTATTTAGCAGAAGTACTGCTTGGATAAATACTTAAATGCTCCAATCAAAATGCTACAATTAAAAATCTGTAATCAACGTTTAAATTTTTTCAAAATTTTGCAAGAAACATAAGCGTCAGAATTCTTTACGTATTGGCTTAGTTAAGTTCAATTTTACCTCCTGAGTGCATCTCTGATCATTTGAACTTCCTCCGTGATTAAACCACAGCTCAGTAAATCAATATGTCCAAGACGTAACAAATCAGATACTCTGTTCACACCAGCCACATTAAGCTTTAGCAAACAGTGTCCTAAGCCAATGTGCTTCAGGAATTCATCAAGAGGAAGATGGGTTGGTAAGTTTGCAGGTAATACAGGTGTATCGTCATCAGCTGAACGAGGAGACGTACCAAGTTTAGAGAACGAAAAGCTGCAATTAAAGTTCGGTATACACAAAAGTTGTTTTGCTCGTCTGCAGACATACAAAAATGGAAAAAAAAGCTCTCCTGAAATTAGGACAAAAAAAACCGTATCCTGTACAATTAAGTGAAGTTTCGCAAATTGGCAGATTGACCACGAATAATAAAAATTTCATGGCTACTTTTCTTCAGAGAGGTGATAAAAATTACTTTTTCGAGATATTTACAACATCATCCAAGCAGCAAATGCCTTCGCTATACACTAACGCTGGTTGACGAACATATTTCTCCAGAACTTTAAGAATTTCTGGGAACGTTGGTCTTTTATGACGATCAATGTGCCAACAGTCTAGCATAAGGTTATGCAAAGAAACTGGTGTATCCATGGGAGCTGGCAAACGATAGCCGAGAGTGATTTCGCTGATTACTTTTTGATTTGTCCAATCCCAATATGGTCGTTCACCAAAAGAACACATCTGAAAACGATGAATTGTTCGCCAACAGCTTTTGATGAATACAACAAAAGAGTTGTTGACAATGTAGTAAATTGTCTGAATTAAAATTAAAGCAGCTCTTCGTTTTCACATCAATCTTGACTAATATCGACGGATTCATAATTGTATAAATTAACAAGTAGAATAAAAAGGCCACTGTAACTTTCAATTTTTCATTCTGTTAAAAATTTTTGCCTCATTTAATTTTAGTATGCTAATTTTAGAAAGATCAATCAATGTTATTGCAACATAACAACGAAAACTTGTTTCCAACCTCCCAAATGACGACACCAAAACTCCAAACATCTGATGCTGCAGTAAACTTTCGATGTGTTATAGCTTCAGGTGCTGTCCAACGGACGGGAATTTTACCACCATTAGTAGTATATTCCTGTTCAGTGGTTCCTTCCAAACCTCGGCTTAATCCGAAATCAGCAATTTTACATTGATAATTTAAATCTACCAAAACATTTCGAGCTGCTAAATCCTAAAATTATCATTTTACAAACAAAACTGTTCACCACAGATAACTGAGGCAAAATTTTCTATCGAATTTCATTGACATTAATTTATTCCTTTTTTTCATTGATAACTTCCAAAACAGAATTCAGATTAGACTTACTCTATGTACAAAACCTTTTTCAGTAAGATATTTCATTCCAGCTGCTATTCCTCGCAACATATCGAGAATTTGAACTAGTTCAAGAACACCGTTATCATTTTTTCGGAGAAATTGATCTAATGATCCATTTTCCATATATTCAATTACTATCATAACCTGCAAGCTAATAAATCGTGTCTTTAACGACATGGCCGAAAAATTTTATTTTCTTTCACAATTTGTTAAAAGTTCCACTAAAAAAACAAGCATTCTTACCGGTTCATTTTTCGTTACAACCCCAATAAGTTGAATGACATTTTCATGAGCAAACTGACCCATAATTGATGCCTCCATTAAAAAATCACTTTTAGCTTTTTCACTACTACCTGGCTTTAGCGTTTTTATAGCAACAGTCTGAACCTGTAGAACAGCTAATTTTAAGTATCTACTTAACAAATCCTGTAAAGAATAACCACAAAGTGACATCATCAAATTCAATTAGGACTTTCTTAGATGAGCTTGCATACATTCAATTTTAAATACCCGACTAACT
This sequence comes from Thelazia callipaeda, assembly GCA_900618365.1. NCBI lineage: Eukaryota > Metazoa > Nematoda > Chromadorea > Rhabditida > Thelaziidae > Thelazia > Thelazia callipaeda. Next base: position 12,235 of record UYYF01004506.1, read on the forward strand.
TGCTTTTCATAAAAAACATAAGTTTGTCGTACATAATTAAACGAATAATATTTTACCCATGCAGGTTAAATGAAAATAACCTGACTGATATCTGCAGATGCGATCTTGTAAGCTGACGGTTGCAGCACACCTTTACAAACTTCACCAAATTCCCCACTTCCGATTACTTCAGTTATCCGTATTGAACTTGGATCAACATCGTTCGTGAACTCTGACAAAGCCTAAAATAATATTTTTTTAAATCTTGGCTTTAAATATTTCCCTAATAGTGCATTCAGTTTGTTTTATAGCCTAACTAATTAGGGATATTGAAGTTTTGATTTTAATGCGTTAATTATCAATTTAGACTTTATAAATTTTCTGGTTCTTGTATTTTCGTATATTTTCGTAATCTCACTTTCTTGTTGTTTATAGCACTAAATCTCATTGCAAATCTGATACTAATTCACTCTTTTCATGGGTTCTATTTTTTAGTACAATTAAGAATCAAAATATCAAAATTCGAAAAAATATCAAGGAGGATTTGGTAAAAGTAATGGACCAAGTTTTGATATGCTAATAATTCTCTTCATATAAATTTACTAGGCAATTGTGTTCAAAAAATATCACGAAAAAGTTTAAAGCTTGCCTGATTTGGATCTTCATATGCAGTAGGATCAACATACGGCTTGAAACAGTTACTTTCACCATAATTAGTAGAATGCGATAAACCATAATTAATCAGCGGTAGACCGACTAAAATAAGTTATAAGCTTGTATGATCTTCGTTTACAATTATATTTATCATAACCCCAGTTTATCCATGATTATTATCAGACAGTGAACAAAATAAAAGTTAGAGGGAAAATTAAAACTAACATTTTCCATGAAATAAATTTTTCACAACACTTTGAGGAGGTGATGCGTTAAAATCTGGCGTTAGTGCACCTGGAAGTCATAATAATCATTCCCATCAAATTACTTAATCATGTTACATTGTAATTAGTTAATCAAATTACTTGATCATGTTACATTGTTAATTTTTCAACAAACTTTAGTCTAGTTATGGGAGCATAAAAAATATGCGTCCATAACTAAGCTGATCATACTACTTAGCATTACGGACTTATTATATAAACTGAATAACAGGTAACTTGTTAATAAGCTTTGTTAACATCTTACTAAAAAAAGAAAACCTGATTAAGACTAGTAACGTTCCGGTTTTTCAACCATCAACAGCAAAAAGTTAAGATCAAAAGTTAAAATCAAAATATAAGTTCAGCCGTTAAATTTTCACGGTTTCAAACAAAAGTATGAACCAGTTTCATCAGCTTCTACCACTATGGATGAAGAATGAACAAAAGCGTTCTGGAGGGAAAATCCTTTCAAACATTAAAATTACGTCTGTAAGATGCCTACCATAGGAATATAAATAGCGGAATTGAAACCGAAAGCAAAATCAGTAATCAAAATTTGATTGTAAACAAAATTAGTTCATACTTGAATAAAAATAATATATCCAGAATTTTCGCTACCATAAAATAAGATCAAGGTCAACAAAAATTAGCATTTAGTGTATCATTACAATTTTATGATAACTTACAACTTCATTGTAAACAACATCATTAATTCATCATTCGTTATGGATAATACAGTAAATTAGCTACTTTTTATTCTAACTTCACTGACGAGTAACTAACAGTTTTTGAATTTATAGAATCGAAGAATGCAGTGAAGAAAAAAACTTCTGCTCGTTCATTGCAGATTTTCACATAATTTTCCAATCCTCTCAAATGACGTACAATGCCGAAGTCATCGTTTTATATATGCAGTACTATTTGACCCTTCATAATACATATATGAAGTTACTGAGTTTTAATTTTGGCCCAGTTCATACTTCAATAGCAAATTTAATATCACTTTATAATTGAAATAATTTAATCACTGTTAAAAGCTGTACAAACCGTTTCTGTAGGAATCCATGCCATCGCAATCTCCCAGCCTTTTTCGATTTCGACTCTGACGTGAGCAAAGAATTAAGGTAAAAAGTAGAATTATAAGAGACACACAGATTAGTAATATCCAAATCCAGAGCGGTGGTCCAGGAGATGACCAATGCAAATCACTTGAAAGATATATAAACGTTGTACTGAATTACTAGAGAACAAATAGAGAGGAAAATGAATGCAGAAAGTTAGAAAAGAAACAGACTTTTCATAAAAAACAAAAATAGACTCTCCTAATTCATTGCAGTATCACTGTGATCAGAAAGTGGCGCATAAAATGCCAATTATTACAAGAAATTCATTAAATATTTACAATGTAGGATGGAAAATCACTAATATGATAACATACATAATGTTGTTATAAGTGAAAGCATCATCAGACATTGGGCCCAGAGATAAGCCACGGCCTGCCTGATACCTTAAAGGTTTACTCCATGGACCATACCCGTATGCATTTACCATGCGCACCTTAAGCAATGAATTTAAACTGAGTCAAGAAATATATCAAAATAAAATAGTTTCTCAAAATGTGATTTCATAAACAATAAAAGTTGTCTAAAATCATTTCATATGTCAAAAATACTTTAACAAATACTCGAAATGAATAAATAAACTGTGGTTTCAAACTTTCGAAAGTATAATATGTATCTACGGTCTTCACAACTGTCGACGTATCATTGTATAATGACTCAATCTGAAATGTAAAAAGCAAAGAATTACTCATTGCTTCAGCAAGTTAGTTAAGCTAGCATTACTTGTTTCTTATAACGACTAGAAATTATGAAAACATCCAATTTTTCCATCACAATATCTTTTTAAATTCATTTATTTGCGTTTAAACCTCATAAAATAACTCCTCTTCTATTATACTTGAAGGTTTCCATGCAATTGTGACACCATTTTCCAAAACACCCTCAATTCTAAGGCCAGTTATTCCAAGAGGCACCACTGGTCTGCAATATTTATAATGAAATTATTACATAGGTAAAAACAGCTGGCATGCGCTAATCAACTGATATTTGCAACTAGACGAGCGATTAAATTGATACTTAGACTCTATCATAAAATGATATAATTACCAATTAGGTCTTCTTACGTAATAAATTACCTACAATGTAGTAAGTAAAAATTATCATGAATGCAAATAATTTATTTTCATTCTTTAAGTATTCTACCGCGTAGTAAATTCCACTAAGGCATATCGGCTGAGAGCAGATTCCATTTTAGAAACTTTATTTTCCGCAAAAATCAGCACTGTATAAGTGGATGCAGGTGTCAAACCAGCTAGATTCAAGCGTCTTGTAGTGAAGGTGCTTTCAGTAGGGCTTGAAGAAGCTGGTGATGGACATTTGGAACAATAGTAACGATACCATAATTCCTGTAAACCTTTTAATTTTTTATGAATCGATGCAAATTTAGCATATGTATTGCGGTGAATATAGCTAACAAAAAACTGATGGAATCTACAGTTAAGGCTTTTCAAAGAGTCAAAAATTTTCCAAAAACTGTTTGAAAATAGAATAATAATTTAACATTAAGAAGTACAAGAACTTGACCACGCTTTTACAACGAAGTTTGGAGTTTTTCTAGTTCATGAATCTTATTTTTCCCAGGGTTCTTTTTTTGTAAGTTTTTTGTTCATTTTTTTTAAAATTTCACTAGTAGAAAAGTTCCAGTCATGAAAAGCATGACTAGTTAACTTCCTTCCCAGTTTTTGATCAAATATTCCTAACTTCCATCCCAGTTTTTGATCAAATATTCTATTGGTTTAATTGCATAATTTCAACGACAAAAAGTAATGGAAAATCTAAGATTTCATATTATAATGTACCTTTCGTCCACCAAGCTTTAACGGTTCGTCCCATTCGATCGTTGCAGATGTTTCATCCAATCGAACGACAATCACATGAGATGGTTTTGATGGTGGCTCTTAAAATCTAAGTTTACTTATGAGCTTAAGTCTAAGAATCTTAAATTCTGAAACTGAACATAATGAGTTAGTATTTCAATGAAAAATGATCAAAGAAAGAATGACCTCTATTATAGTACTAAAGTTTACTATTATAATTATAATATCAATTAGTATAAAAATAATAATTTCTATTCTTACTAATGATAAACAGTAATAAATGATAACAATAAGTAACTAATGATATTGTTAATTAGTATAAATAAACATTATAATTATAATAGTAATCTGTCTATCTAATAATTAGTAGTAAGAATAAATGATATTTAATTATATCAGTCTTTACAAATTATTAGTATGTACGATTTATAAGCAGAAGCAATTTAATAGGAGGCAGTTTAATACAGTAATAATACAAGAGGAAAAATTTACGTGTACAAGAAACTTCAGGTCCCTCATCTTCCGCTCGGTAGTATCCTGCGTCACATTGGCATTCGGAGCTACCTGTAGTTTTGGTACTACTATGACTAGGACACGAATCGCAATCGCCATAACCGTCATTTGATTTGTATGACTGAACAGAACAAGCTGAAATACTTCAGTTACTGATCATTAGAAAATTAATGTACAGCTTTAAAATTGAGCGGCCAAAAAAATGCTCAAACTAATTTCAGGTAACAGACTTATCATTATCAACAACATCCTATTTTCGGAAACTGATATGGTTTTATGTATCACCATAATTCTCAATCGTGGTTATGGTACTATTAACAAAAGGAACAACAATCATAAATAGTTACTGATTAATTGTGATATTAATTATTATTATTATTAACGATAAACAGTTAATAAATGATAACAATAAATAACTAATGACAGTAAATAATTAACTAATACTTATTAATTAATACTAATAGATAAATAATAATATTAAAAAGCAGTAGTATTATTGAGGCGAATATTTATATTAGGATTGGAAACAGAAAAGTAACCGCTGCTTTAAAAGTTATTAAATGATTAGGATTTTGCGTACAAAAATAAATTTCACTTTATAAACTACACGGCTTAGGCTTCAACTTACATATGTGATTTATAAGTTATTAAATATACTGCTGTGATGGAATAAATAACAATAATAAATAAATAAACCGTGGAAAGTTTTGCTACAAAGTGTATTTTCACTTATATTATCTTAAAATAATACACAAAGCCTCATTTTCCTTTTCATATAGATAACTAGTGATAAGTTATAATGATTTTCAAGTACTTTCTGGTTCGTGTTAATAAGCAATTTTGAATTGTCAACTAGGTCATCGACTTCTGAGATTTATCATTTTACTCTACTAAAAGTTAATGTTAAAGTCAATGAAATTGAGCTTCATCTAAAATTGCATTCATACTGAAAATCTGAGAAATGAAACTATTTCTGCTTGGTACACTGCAACACAAATTTGTGATGCCAAAATAAAGAAGATACTTGAAAACGTTTATAGAAAAATAGGACGTCCTTTAAACGTAGAAACGATTATGCTTCTTAGTTTTTTGAAAACTGATGTTTTAGCCGCCTCACAGTAGTGGTAATTTGTTTCTCTGCCAGGCTAGTTTCTAGAAAAGATGTTATTGTCTCTCCTCTGATAGCACAATAACTGCTTGACAGTCAGCAATGGATTGAAGGAACTTTTGTGTACATGAATTATATCTTATTTTCGAAATTTTTGTTGAAAATCTTTTGATAAGCAGAAATATGTCTTACTCATTTTTTGTATTAATGATCAATAATGTGCAATTTTCGCTCATAACTTTGCATGATTGTAATATAATCAGACCTGACTGATTTGCAAACAAAACCATTTTCTCATGGCCTCGTATTTTAAATTAAAAGTAATATATGAAGTGTATATTTAGGAAATTAATTTTCTGAAATCAGAAGAGAATTTAAACTATCCAATGCAACAGCAATTACGATTAGTTGCATTATGAGAAGCTATTTTTCTTCAGTGCAAAATATATTTGCAACATGGTTTCGGGAAAAACATTAAAAAATATTACAAATTAAACATTCACACTTCCTGCTGCATTATAGATTCATAGATGCAGTATATAACATGTCATGTGAATAACTTCATAAATGAAAGATAAATTGCAGTTGAAATAATTATTCTAAATCAAATTAATCCTGAAAATGCTGCAATATTTTCAAAAGTAATTCATTATTATTGAGTACAAAGAAACGATTTCGTCTGATGAAATAAAACAATTGGATTATTGTAGTTTAAAAAGTAAGTTAAGCCAATTTTTTAGTCTTAATCACTGACTTGGTAGTTGATATCTCATTTTCAAAAGTTAAATATAGTTCCCACCATTTCTGACTAATACTGCGATGTTAATTAGATTGAGGTTTGAATAGCAAAAAGAATTGTTAGTCACAGTTGGATTAGCTAAATATTTTAGGATGTACCAAGGAGTCCAATTGCAGGTGAATAATCGTAAAAAGTTCGAAAGCAAAACTGTAATTATTATGAAAATGGAGCATTTCATATTTCAAGAGACATCAGATCAGTAAGACTCAATACATTACTGCATTACAAAATTACTGTTGAAAACTTGTAAGTTATTTGATGTTTACTGTGAGATAGTAAAGGCAGAAAATCATTTGCATTTATCAGATCTTAAGAAATGAAGGAATTCTAAGTTTTCTTTAATAAGTCAGAACAAGCTGATTTCAGTAAAATTATGAGCATAATATTTTTGACTATTATCATAATATAAAAATTACATGTTTTTGTAGACACTTCGCATTTGAATGAACTATTAATTCTGATGAAAGTGTATGAATTATATTAGAAGCATAAATGAGATTACTTTCGCAGCTACGTTTAATTTCTTGCTTCCTAAAAATGCTACCGATAGTAACAACATAATGAAAATAATAGACAAAATGATTGTTAATAAAATGTATTGAAAATTGGATGAAATATCTGATTTGCAAGTTTTCTAAAATTTATTTTAACTGATATCGTCGAAATAAGTTTAAAGAAGCTTTAAAATTCTAGATCCAGTAAATAAAATTAAGCATGATGATGAATGAAGATACTGGATTTAAGTTTATTCAACACTTTTTTACTGCCACTTTTATTTGCAATGTCAATTTTTATTATTTGGTTGCATTATATTCATTCAACCTCATTTGGCAAAATTTTCACCTTATTTATTTATTTTTATGTCTTTTACCCAAATTTAATTTTCGTATGCGCATCAAAAAGATACCTGTCTCATCACATTATCATGCATGATTGTTAATAGCATTATTATTATGATAATAACCATATTGACTGCCAATAAAAATTTTCCTGAGAATAAAAATTGTGAATAATGAATAATGAATAATAAACGCTTAGCATTTTTTACTTCAAAAGATGCAATCATAATAAGTATAACTGCGAATCTAACCCCTTAAATCTAACCCCTACAAATGTATTGAGGTTACTGGCATTGAAAATTTCATACAAGTGAAATTCCGAGGTGTCACATGTGGTGCTTTCATCTCCACATGAACTACTCTTAAAGACCCTTTATTTACATATCAAATATACACTTGCCTGACCTTTATGAAGTGAATGGTAAAAGTACATTAGTACCTGAACAAAGCACAACTTATTAGTGACAAGTAATTTGTGTCATTTCTTAATGCACTCTTTCTGCATTGTACTATACATTATCGCTAATTGCCATTATGACCTTTAGGGTGCTATTTTTATATAAAAAAATATGAAAGGGATTTCAAATTAAAAACAAAAACAAGCACATTATTCATCTGCAACAGACAGGTAACCCTAATAACCTGCTTTAATAAGAAGCTGGCATCTAACTGCTTGATTAAGTAACATGCTTTATCCATTTCAATAAAAAATCGGTCAAATTCAAGTTTCCTTGTTTATTTGTTTTGCAGCCATAATTTATGTGCTGCTATAGACTTAATTATGATATATTTACAAGCTCTCTTGCTGAAAGAGGGTTTTTTGTATTTTAAGGGGAAAAAAGGTTTATTCTGTTAAAATTGCCATATGAATATGCACGTAAAATAAAAATGTTCACCGGTACAAGTGTTATGTGAAGATGCGTAACCTTTGTTACACTGACATTCGCCATTTGCCATATCCCAAATTCCCGTTGCTTTACAAACGTATGTTTGTTGCCTGTTGCTATCACCTAAATCTTTGATCTTCCAAAACCTCCAACTTATCATAAGCAAAATATTAGTATGTCACCATTCCACTTTAACATTATTAGTAACGTACAACCAAACTTAATTCCGAAAAAATTTTGTTTATATATTTCATTACAATCATAAATGGTAATACTACACTGCTGTAGATTTCAATATCACCGCCATTCTTATTGCTTTGATAGAAATTATTATATTCTTGCTAAACAAAAAAATGCCTTATAAATCACAATAATGTAAGCTAACGCAGAGACAAGAATAATGAATAATTTAACAAGAATAAAATATTGTTGATCATGAAAGTGAAAGAAATTGAAACAAGGAATAAAAAAACTACTTACCGATAGGTGAAGCATTTGACACACATTTACCATTGACGGCAATGATAGAATGCGCTTCAGCTCCAGTAACAGTTTGTGGGTATTGTACATATGAATGAATTACTTCAGGACATACTTCATAAAATATCTATAAATGAATATCGAAAGCATCAAATGTTAAAAATTAAGATGAACTACCCGTGCAACTCAAACTGTTCATTTTTTTAAAGTCTATTTGACTGAAATCTCTATGATTTTCACTTATCTAATGAGTTTATATAATAAATTATATATAATTTGCAAATGATGGTTTTATGTAACTACTAGTTCTATTAATTACAAGAACTGATCCAATAAGTTTTTAATACTGATTAATTCATGCAATTGCCAGTAAGTTCTATAAAATATACATTAATTTAATGAATTCCAGTCATGAAACTGTTAGTTCAAGTTATGAACAAACAAATTCGATGCATATTTAATACAGATCCATTATTGGAAGTCAATTGTTTAAAATTTGCAGACAAGAAGAAAACCTAACAAAAATAATAGAATTTTATGACTCGAAGTGATGGATGCAACTTTTTATACAGGCAAAATTTATCCAACATGTTTCACTGAAATAACAGTTATGCATAACTGTATCTTAAATTGTATATCGCCATTACGCCATATCTTTATTAAATCTAAAAACTGATCCCAATTACTCCTCCACTACCTACCAGTGTTACGAAGAATTACAAATTTTAAAATGATTCAATGGTAAATTTGGTGATTGCAAGATTTAGAGGTAAGAAAAATCCATACCCAGCATGACTTAAAAGTTCAAGAATAGTTCCTGAAAGGTAATATGCATCATAATAAAACAAATAAATTACTTGCATAATTCAAATTCATATGTAATAATAATAATAATATTATTATTATTATTATTATTACATATGAATTTAATAATAATAATATTATTATTACAGTAATAAGAAAAGTAACAGCATCAATCGATTCTTCATGGATTCATTTAATTCTTACCAAATTGAAAGATAAATGAATATTTGTAAATCTTTTTTCTCTCAAAAATCACTTACCAACCTGCCACACGCAAATACTAAGTCGTAAAGACCTCTTTTAGCGCTCAGTAAGCTGCATAAGACATACTGGCATATTAAAAGAAATGCTTCCTTTTATAGTTTTCTTTCTAAATTCTCTCTCATGAGTAAATTTGATGTTCAGGAGTGGAATATGAAAAAGAAATTATTCAAATTAACCAAAATTTCAAAGCACGCCAACAACAGGAAAAAAGGTCTAAAAATTATGCAATTTTAAATTTTTGTCCGTGAAAGCGATCATTATCATTTAAAGCTATTGCGAAACCTCCAACGTCCCTTTTCGATCTTAAACCGAATTTTTGAATTACGACTAAAATCAGATAAGATTCTAGACTTTGAAATCATATTTATAATTCGTCTGAAACAGAAAATTCCAGTTTCGCTCAGTATTACCAAATAAAAGAAATCAATGAATGAGAAGGGATACGAAAATGAATTTCATAGGAGACCATAATATACAGTTATCAATAGCCACTTCAGTGTGATAACAAAAAATGATTATAATAATGATGAATATCCGTTAGAAAAACAGAATTGGTAATGTCAACTATTTCTGAATGATTTATAATTTGATTTCAATGTTTTCTCACTGACGTTGTCAATAATCATTATTAGATGGGAAAGATTATTTTGAGTACAGCAATAAAACCAGTGCATGAAGGCATGATCTTGCTGTTCTCCTTACAAGTGGAATCATCATAAAACAACTGAAATTACCCATAAAAATTTTTAATGGGTTTGAATCGGTCATTACAGGGAGACTAAAAGGTGAGTACCCTCAAAATTGCACTTTGAAATAAGATATTATTCGCCGTTAAGAATCGATACTCATGTCTTCATTTTATTTTTACTTGACTATATTAATAAGCTGATTCATTTCTACAATGACAAAGACTCATGAGCTCACTTAAACTTCTAAATAAGATTATTTATTGCCGCAATATTTGCTAAGCTCATTCATTATGAACACCTTCTCACAGCAAAATAATACAAGTGGTTTACACCGTGAAGGGTTCAAATAAACGCTAAAGTTTATCTCACTGCAATTTCCGCAACATTTAATAGTACAGTCTCTTGAAGAGAAGTAAAAGCAAAATGTTCTAATACGGATAACTATGCTGTATACACATTATTCTCAATAAATCTTTTTCAGAGAAGTTTTAAAATTAAACTTTTAAATGCATTTCTGAAAAAAATGACGAATTTACGACCGAAAATATGTGAGTCTACGCATTTATTCTTATATTTAACAACAAAGATGGTGAAAAATTTAAAGTTTCAGAAGTAGAGAGTGAATACTGATTTACCTTGATCTTAAGAATTGATATGCAAGCACCTGAATCCCGAAATGCGAAATAAACAGCATCTTTGCTAACTGTATAGCTACGAACTTCTTGATTTACTTGAGCAGTAGCTAGGTCATGTCTCGAATGTCTACCTGTATCAGCCGCTATCCGATCCACTAGATCCCTGGAATTCATAAGCAAGTGAGCAAAGTTATGAGAATCTCGTAGCAGTCTATAATAATGTTAAGGTTATTACTACTATCCACTCATCAGAAAGCACCACAACTTATATCTCGTGGAACAATGCAATGCTTGCATTCAGACAAAAAACTAATTAAGCCAATTGTAGCAAAAAGAAACTCACAAATTGCTTTTTCCATTCTTTATATGAAGAGTTATTTAATATTTCTCATGTACATACATCATGAGTTTCAAGTACACTGACTAATAGTAGACATATTTTGCTGTGATTCAGACAAAATTATCAAGTCATGGTACAATATGCGATTAAAAGTGATTTATCCTAGCAAATGAGTTAATTGAAAGAAAATAATAACATTGAAAAACCTAAAAAGATGTGAGGAGAGAGGAAACGAATCAATATTGAAAAGCACATCAGCAAATGAGCGAAAAATTTATGACAACATGGTCGAAGCGAAAATTTTTGTGAACAAAAATGAGTTTTAAAACAAATGATAATAATAATCCTCACCAGTAATCAGCATCCCAAACATCTTCATAATACTCATTTTTCATTACTTGAACAGCATATAACCGGAATGTTTCTTTGCAAGAGCGAGCATTTCCCGGAAATTCGCTGCAATCACGCATCGTGAAGGTCACCTATAATTACAATGTGTTCTCAAATTTATTTGCAGCAGCACTGAGCCAGACTCTAAAAGATACTAAGTAGTTGAATTTTCGTCAAAGCGTTTTCACAATTTCGACTTAAATTTTTCAAATTTTTGACTGGCTTAAGCCAGTCAAAATTTGATCGTAAAACTGCATTTCAATGGAAAGAATGCTTGAGAGAGACTTAGATATCACCAAACTGCAATCATTAATCTTTAGAATGACTGATACTTTTGTTTTGCATTACTTTTTGTCGTGAAAACAAATAATTTCATGGACAATATCATACTAAGAGAGACATAAATAAACCAACCTACACGGTTAGACTAAATGAAAACGAATCGCCATTAAAATGCGCCAAAACAAAGTATTAAACAACAAAAATGCCTACAAGAAGGAGCAAGTATGCAAGATATTCAATAAGGGCTTGCTTACTTCCACATGTAACCGATTTGCTCCTTCAGTGTAAATTATTGGCGTTCTCAGCCAGTTATCAACATTGGGTTGATCAACGTTGCATACTACATATGCTCGTCGATTATCGAGGCCTTCAGATCCACGATATGTTTCTTCAAGCCACTAAAAAACAATGAAAGACTTTTTATACCAAAAATTATTTATTCTAAAATACCTCGAATTCGTTCCATACAATTTTTGTTTTTTTTGCCTTTTTATAATTTGATAAAGAATAATAAGAAGCTACGCTGAAAAGAATACATGGAACTCAACAATTCAAATTCATCCAATAAACAAAAAAGGATTTAGTGGTGGATTTAAGAATACAATAAAAAGTCAAATAATTCTATTAAAACAAAAGACCGATAGCTGTGACGCAATATAAGCAAGTTGTCAACTTTTAGCTTCAGAAATAATAATGAAGCCAAATGACGATTAAATCCGATAAATCAGCTCAATAACCAATTGGAAGAATAAATGTTGAAATTTCTTAGATGTATATATTTTTTCTAGCTCATAACTTATTTTCAAACAAATAACAATTGTGATGCTGAATTTTTCAATCTCACTCATTAACTGTAACTAAATACTTTTATGAAGAGCAGTGAAAACATTTTTCTCCGAAAATAGCCTCATTATTCCAGATTTTATACTTTATTTCGAGAGATCTGGATTTGAACTCAAAGAAGTTAAGATAATTTTTGAAGGTAAAATCGTTACAGTTCAAATTAAATCTCATTTCTATTATTATCGAGGTTACGAAACAAAGCAGAGTTTAAGCAAAGTGTATTGAAGATGAAATTATCATTTATTAAAATAGCTCATAATTTCTTTATTTATATTCAAATTTAAATTTGTAAATTCAGACTGAATTCTGCAAATACTGAATTCTGCAAATAATGCCAAGGCTAATTACGCAAATTTGTTATAGTAATTAACTAAATACTATAACAAATTATATACTTCCATTTTAAGTTTCTGCATTTATTATTATTTAAAATCACTGTCACATAATTAACTTGTGATTTCAATAATTTCATAGATGAAAAAGTCAAAAGCTAGAATGCTATTTATGAACAAATTACTAAAAATTTTAAACTAATTTCTGTAAAACTTCATAATTATAACATCATTTCAATTTCACAAATTATAACTTGATTATGAGCCCAGCAAACTTCATGCTTTCCCATTCTGTTCGATATGTGTGTATAGCAATCAAAAAACTCGAAATGACGACATCCAGATTTTCTACCCTTCATCAGTTTTCTGACCTTTTTTTGAATAAAAGTGAGCAATGGTCATGATATTCACAGATCTACATATACGATTAGCGTTTACTGCGTGAAAAGATTGCTCAGAAAATTCCCTTAGAAACTTGAACAGTTGTCATTTATACTTGAAAGCAAGTTCTATAGATTGCAGTAGAATAATTTTTTTATCTCCAAACCTTCTTTGAAATTCGGATTCAGTTCAGTTTTCCGACGTTAGCTTCAGTACTGATGTATTATGATTATTTTTATCAATGCATGAATGCATATGATCAAAACAGTGAAGGATGAGAGATAATGATGGCGCACAATGTTTGCTGTTAACTTGAAAGTTAACTGCTCGATTAATGATTTTTTGGTCAGTTTTCTGTTCGAAGCTCATGTTACTGATTGCTTGAAAGAAGTGAAAGCTGATGTTTTGACCGATCGTCTCATAAATAACTTTTAATATCTGACATAAACTACAAACTCTCTTTACAATTTTTAACACTGTAAGTTTCAATAGCAAAAAGTCAATAGGATGATAACAACAAAAAGTTCAAGAAATCTGTAAAATATAAAGACTTCTAGTTGTTAAAATTCACTATGAGCTTTTAATCACTAACATCACAGTTGATAAAATTAAAAAACTCACTCCAATTTCGTCATCTTCCACATTAGAATGCGTTTGCCAATGCAGTTCAGCAGTAGAATTGAATGTGTCCAGCAAAATAACTGAAAAAACACAAAAAATTAATTTAGTGATTACCATGCATCCATATAATACACTATTCCTTCTGACCGTATTATTTTTATGCAATATTTTTGAAGAAAAATCATTAACTTTTGAGAATAAAAGTCAAAAGTTCCAACACTTTTGCACAAAATCATTTGGTAATACAATTAATTAATTGGGCCAAACACAATAATTTTACAAATTTCGGCACCTTAAACTTGACACCAAAAAACTGGAAAACAATAATAGTACAGATACAACCATTTTAGCAGAAAAGCGTGATCACTAGATAGTTTTGCTTGAGCAACGTCAATAAAAAATTCAATCGTCTTTTTTAATGCAATTTGTAAAGTGAAGAACTTCTGAAATTACCATATGTTATCAGTTAAGTTATAACTATGTTAATGATTTAAATCATGAACCAACAACGAGAATTTTAAGAGGAAAACTATATTTTGATTTTAGATGGTTTCTAACTTGGAATAATAAATATCTCCATTACTTCAAAGCAAAATATTACTAGTAATGTTCATGAAAATGATAATATCTTCATGTTTTGAACATTAACAATAAGAGCTGATATCTTTCAATCTATGTAATACCCGACTTTTTCAAACTTGATAAGCATGCGTCGTAGTCTTTTGGCTAAAACAAAACGTTGAAAGGCATGAGCCTCAGTAAATCAGAAATTCAACATTAGAGCTGCCAGTGCGCAATTTGAATTAGAAACTAATCTCTCATTGACAATGCTATTTATTATGTAATGGAAGAAACTTGCATATTATATGCACCATCTTGGGCATAAACCCTTTGAGACTCAAGATTATAAAGTAAAAACTAAAGAAAATATTGATCTTTTCTAATGCATTTTGTGATTGTGACTCATATCGAAGCTCATAAAATTATAATAATAACAAGAAGATTAAACTTCGAAGATTTACTCAAAAATAGCAATTTCTGGAATTTCTGTCAAATTCTTCACATTCAAAGAATCTTTCGCTAATGAAAAGCCTGAAAGTTTCATTAATCTCAGGAAATCAAAAATTCCGAAAATCAAAATGATGAAGTAAAAAACGGAAAAACAAATTAAACCAATAAAAGAAGTTGACATGTACTAATTTTTTCTGATACTATTTGAAAAATTTTTTATCATTTCTTTTCATTTCCAACATCATATCTTTCTTTTCTTGTTTGGTTTTTAGAAAATAAAAAATGAGGATAAAGAAAATTTTCAAAGTTAAAAGGAAGATGAAAAGTTGTTTATAAAATTTAGGAGCAAAACATAAGATCATACCGTCATATATTAATAATATAAAAAACTGTAGAAGGAAAATAAAATTATGCATACGTTAATAAAAGAAATTTGTTTTTTTGCAAAAATTTTTCATCCATAATCTTGTATGAATTCCCCATACTATTCCCTATGTCCGTGATTTCTTTGTTTCCTTATATCTCTTTTCGTACCACCAAAATTACTTACTTACATGACGCAAGTTAAAAAACTTAATGACATTTAAGAAGAGAAATCTCAAAAAAACTGCGATTAAACAATTTTTTTCTCTTTCACGGCTTTATTTTGTTGAGAACAATTTTCATTCCATACTACTCCATTTTTGCACTGAAACTGCTAAAAGTTGCAAACTTTATGATGATTCAAAGATTTTTCCAGAAATGAAGATTTTGCAAATTCTTTTAATGCTTTATTCCACAACCTTTTAAAAACTTAAAATTATGACAAGCCTATACATTTATATTTATATTACCGACTAAGAATAATACTTGGTGCATTGAAGAAATGAAAAACTGAGATGTATGAAAAGTTAAAAAATTATGGAAAAAATCCTTAAACTTCAATAATTAAAAGATCTGATAACAAATGAGTAAGTAATATCTCAACATCTGTATCCATCATGTGTTCCATTCATTAAAAATGTGGGATCGACTGCTTTTTTGAGGAGGAAAAGACACGAAAATATGACTGTAAATGCTCACCCAACAAGAAAATAAATTAGTCCCTAAGTACGTTCAGATGTCCAGGTAGACTTTTTTCTTTCTTTTAAAAATGACTTTCAGTGTGATATAGTGAAGTTTCTCAGAAGCTCGAAATGATGCTCTCAAAAATTTTTCAGCACCAATAATCGAAACAAAAATTTCATCACAAAAAATTAAAGAGATAAAAATGTTCTTTAAAAAACAGCGACAACTCAAATTTGCTTTAACAATTTGCCTTGCTTATCAAGCTGCATGTGATGCTAACGAGTAGGAAAATTATTTTTTTTCCACATATCAAGTGTCAACTAATTGTATGGCATTTGAAGAATGTTAGTGCTAAGTGAAAATATTTTGAGTTTTATTAAGATGTCACGAGCAGAATCCAGGTCTTCCACGTTTTATTGCACAATTATACTGTAATTAAGCAACAATACTGCATTCATATCAGTTGACTGAAATGAACTTTACAGCAGTAAATGATGAGTGTGACTGATTACCACCCTTACGCAATAAGAGCCTATATTGGTTAATATCAAATTATGAACGTAGCGTTAATCATGTCAACGATATTTGTTTCCAACTAAAAACTAAACGCTATTAATATTAATTTCAATAAATTAATTAACAAATTGAAAGCAAATATCTCTCATTACTTTTTCACTCACATCAGTTCTCAACTCCTCTTCCCACTACCACTAGATATCTGCTCCACTTATCCCTTATTTTTACCAACACAATTTCCTTATTTTAACATCTTCCCATTACTACTATTCACATTATTTCTCAATGTTTGCAGTCATCATAATTTTTGTCATTATTCTCATTGTCACTGTTAATTGTACAGGTAATGCTAAATTTATAGTAACCACTTCATTAGCTTAATGGTTATTACTGATAGTTTAATTTCTGTCTTAATCATAGCCTTCCGTTGTTACGCTCATTACAATCAATATTGTATCGATAATATTGCTACCTTCACTTACTGTCATCACAATACAATTATCATCTTCTTTATTACTTACTCTACCATTATTACTGCATTTCAGTCACTACATAAACATTATCATTACTTTAGAATATATACAATTATAAGTTCACTCCTCTTTCTCAATCGTTTGAATGACAATAATTACACTTCCCTCTTCTCGCATCAATCTGATCTCTACAGTCATAATCGCTGGTAATAGCATGTAAATTTTTTCATTCTGTAAATTTCCTTCCCTTAAAACTATATTTGCTGCGATCAACACGCCTTCTTTTGACCTGTGGTAAATAAACTGTTCCAACTAACTGATGATGTGGTAACAAATTGGAATGAAAATACACTCAAGATGCATAAAAGTTTGACTGCATAGGAAATTTGACAGTTAATTTTGTCTTATTTCTTCCTTTACTCATTTTCTTATTATCAAATTTTCAACTCTTACGATTAAATATACGTGAAATATAGCTTAGTCTTATTTTCAAGCATAATTTTTTCTTACCAAGATTCATGTTTCTTGTCACACTATGTACGTTCTGTTAGTCATTCATCCTGATTTATTTCAGATTTTACTAAAATTTCAAAGATTCATCTCATCTGCCTCACTCTTGAAACTATTAGAGAGAGATCATAACTAGCATGGCTTCTCAACAGTTTAATTCGATCCAAATAACTGCTTCCTGCACCTTTAATTAAAAGACTCCAATGGCCTAGTAATCTTTTCCTGAAAACTTTGCTTCAGAATTTTGTAGCAATTCTCCTAACCTCTGGTATTTTGTAATCATAACGAATACTGAAAACTTTCTGTTGTTTAATTTCACGTCTGCAGTTCTTTGCTAACAAACATCTTTTAACAAGCAAATTAATTTAAATCTTTCTTGAATTATTCGCTATGAATTATCAACTGCTTCCTTTTCGATTTTTTTCAAACTGTAAAAATTATATTGCAAAAAACGCCAATCATTCTTTTCAAGTGAAAACATCTCTCACATACTCCTTTCCTTTTCTAAATCACACACTAATCTTCTTTTTATCATGCTAATCTTGTCTAAATTTGTTGAAAGAACAAATATTTTTATCGGTAAGAATTCATTTCAAAAGTAGTTTAAATCCATTATCTTTAATGCACATAATCAGCTGAACGAGACAATTCTTATCGGTGTAGTCAGAAATTATAGCAAGAATTATTACCTGACATTTAGATTTTACAATTTATTTTTTTTAAATAGATATTTTTACTAGCAAGAAATTATTTTTAGGAAATGAAAAATATTTTTACCTGCAATAAACGTGCGGTGGAAATAAAACTAAGTGTGAAAAATCCAATATTTACCCGAAAAACTTTCACAACAAAGTTTCCATGACATACAAACACTGATTACCGGGAAAAATTTTGCTTACTTCCCGACGTCAGCGGATAAACTTTCCTAACCAACAAATTTCGCTTCAAATCCTATTTCATAAATCTACCACACAGAAACATATGCTTTTATGACCAGACACCCGTAATTAATGAAGACTTATTGAGAATCAGTCAGTTCCTCGCTGCAGAGTTATCAAATTTGTGTATCCATAAATCTAATTAGGTAAGAGTAATAATAATAATGGCAAATATATAGTTACTAACAACCGGTTTGATGCATCATGGATAAATCTTCATCGTATGAAAAAATACAAGAAAGTACCACTTTTTCATATAGTTTGGGCTTGAAAAATGTTACATCTATTGCAAATCTTTTGCTTTCTTTGTCTTTCTCAATTACTTAAAAATTGTTACAAAATGAATTTAATGGGTTTAATTGTTGTTAAGCACGATTAGTCAGCTTTCTCCATATGATATAAATTTAATTATGATCTTAATAAGAATATCAATTTTTCTTCAGAGGATTCATATTAAAAAATTTAGCAACTTCGAGCTTTTTACCGCTTTTTTCCAGTATAAAGTTTAAATAAAAAAGCGCTACTTCATTGCAGACAGCAGATGTAACTGTAACTCACAACAACTAAACTAATTATAAAAAATGCCCAAATAGTCAAGTACCAATTTTAAAAGCCAGATTTCTAATAAATTAAAAAAACTACTCAAACGACAGATTTAAACAAATGACCAAAAAGACAAACATCATTCAGACAAATTTTTGAAAAAATGATTCATATAATTGCAGTATCTACTGCTTGATTTGCTGTATTCACAATTCTTTTGTGAGAGTAAAAATTATTTTCATAATTATTGAAATCGAAAAATTTTTGCTTACCGCAAAACTCCTTTCGATTTCATCGTTGTCTGCTCATTTAATTAGAAAGAAAAAACCTTCGAGAAGTTTCAGAAACTTCACGTTTTATATGATCCTAATAATTTTTGCTCATTATTTCGAAATTTAAAAAAAAGTTTGACCGATCACATGAATGAAATATTTTCGAAAAAAATTAAAAAATTGTGAATATTTGGCATTTGTTCAATGCTTATTGTAAACTTGAAAAGCGTAAACGACTTCCAATAACTTTTAAATATAAATTATGAAATGTCAGAACGTTCCAGAAAATCAAGATATGAAAAAAATTGGCATACAAACGGGAATGTAGTAATTTCTTCTTCCCCATATCAGTTAGATGAGATATTTGCAGAAAAATAAGTCATTTTTGAATTGAAGACATGAAAATAGCACCATAATTTCTGGTTTCATATGAAACAGTTGAAAGTGAGTGCGTGATGAAAGTGGTTTTGATGATCTTATTTTTTATAAATTCTAAAAAAACCGTAAATATAAAAAGTCAGTCGGCTTCTTAAACTGAATGGATAAAAAATCGATTAATTCCACATCTAGTACCATGAAATCAAAATCTTGCTAAAACTAGTTAGGAATTTAGCGTAATTTTGCAAAGTCAATAGAAATCACAAAATTATTTTCAAAAGAAGAAGAGGTTTTTAGTGAATTTTGGACATTCAAATAATATCAATATTTTAATTATTGAAAAAACAAAGAAAAATAATGCAAGAGTTTTACTTATTTACCTTTCTTGGAAGAAACTACTGACCACAATGTAAATAGATGAAGCATAAATGTAGCAGTTGAAACAGGTGGTGGCGATAATAATAATGGGCTGGTCACAGGTGGCAGCTGCATAAGCGTGTTCCGCTCAATGAATTATGACCTTGCAGAAGGTTAGAGGGTGAAAGTCAAGTACAATAACTCAATACCAGCGATAATAATTTTAGCAATCTGCTCGCAAATTTCAAAAAAACTGGCGAAGAGATGAAAAAAATACAAAGCTATAGATAATAATAATAATAACAATAATAATAGAATAGAAAATGGGATCTTTCCTTCTGGCTAAAATCTGATTCAATTTCAGCTGCACTACTTTTGGAATGTCAATATCGATTTCCATCTGACTTGTACTTGGCGTGACCCTCACATGACACTTATCGCAAACTCAGGGAAAGACATTATTTCTTCGACTATTGCAAACCGCAAAGGAAAAAATTATGTACTTTCTGAAATACTGATATATAATAAGTTACATAAATATGCATGAATACGAGCAGTAATTGCGACATATCAGTACATCTCATCAAACAGTAAAACTAACTCATATATGTCAGAAAAAGTACTATTTAAAAAAAAATCAGTAAACAGATCATCAGTTTCCTGAATCAATACTTGTGCATCGGTTCTCAAAAATTCCTAAAAAATTTCGCATCATAAAAGGAAATTCGTTCGGATATAAATCGAACTTCACTGGAAAGTCTTTATTATAATTATTAATAGACTTGAAACCGACAGCAATTTGAATACAAAAAATCAATAATAATTAAAAATTTTTGAGATTCTAAAATATTTTTGTATAAAGTAAGGCCACTTGCATCTAGATGAATATATTGAATACTTGTTGAAACATGCTAGACAAAAAATTGATAACTAGAACAATTTAAATATAATTCCGTGTTTCTGTAAAAAAATAGCAATAAAATACATGATACTTACTGCATATCACATGCAGGAAGTGAAAAACGTAGAGTTAAGGGAGAAAAGTGAGTTGTCAAAGGACCTTGTTATTAACAAATGTTAGAAAAATGATTTGTTAATAAAAGAAAAACAAATAAGTAATCAATGAAAGGAAAGTGTTCGCTGATAAGATAAAAGATCATATCGAAAGCTCACTATAATTGTCCTTAAATATCTAGCTAATTACCGACTTCAATTTTGATATTCATGATATTTTTTTTTCGCTCTTGTCCTCTCATACTTCACTTAAAATTTATTTCGCTTTAATGGTGATCTAATGATAAAGGGGATGATTAAGTGTAAAAATGTTCGTGATAACATGCTTTTTTTATGATCCAGTTTTAAAACTAGCTACGTAATGCTGTTAGTAACATGAATAAAGTACACCAAGTGTAAAAGCACGCCAAACGCCCGAAATTACTAGAGACCGCCATGTAAATGAATATACGCATCAAATGGTATGAGAACGACCAGCAAGCAGCACAAACTGAGTGACAGAGCAAAATGGGCGGGGAATAGAAGTATGCCGTCTGCATTGGATCTTGGGTGATAGAGGCGGTGCTCAGTAAAATGCAGAAAACTAGCGACCAAGTCACGTCAAACTTGACCAGCTGATTGTGACTCACTCGCGTCACGACAGTCCTTGAGGCTTAATTCAACTTGCTGACAGGTTCACACAGTGACACTCTGAGAGAAAGTGTGTTAGCCTCTTATATTCTCATTGAATGTGAACACTGGTAACAGTAGTTCTTCCGGAAATAAGTACTGTGACAACACCATTCCGATAATAAATGCTGTAATCTACTAACGCTGATAAAAGTAATAGTTCTTAAAACGACTGAGATGTTCGTCACTTATGAAGGATTAAGCCTAACCAGATTTGCTGTTGTTTCCTACAGACTCGAGTAGACAACTATTTTCTTTTCTAATAATTCATGAAAAGTATGCAGTTTTACACTCCTAGTAGAAAGTTATGCAAGTACTCTATTTAAAAGTTTTTTTTCGACAATCTGCAAGACGAAAAAGGTACGACATGCTTAAACTTAATGGCACAATTTAATAAATAAAAGTAAAGGTACAGGTTATGTGGATGAAAGCATCGACCACCTATTCGTTGACAAATTTAAAATTTAGGAGTGAAATGAAAGTTCTCATGGTCTAAATGGAAATGCTCATTTAAGCGTTAATTTTGAGAGTGAAAATATAATGCAGCAAAGTCTTTAACCAGCCTCCTTTCTTTGTTGGAAAATTCAGTTTGAATTCAAATTTGCGAATTTTGAAAAAACCAATTTATGCTTCAGCAATATTTACTTGTTCTCCATACTTTCATAACGTTTATTCCATTTGTAAATGCTAGCCCTAATATGAATTGTAAATGCTAGCCTCAAAATTAACATTATTACTACTATTTTTGGGCATGTGATAACAATTGTGAATTTTTGAATTTGAAATAAGCATAAATAAAACTTTGATGTAGTTTTGTCAGTACCAGTAAAGTCATAACTATCATATTTACTCTTGACCCTACTATTTATGCACATCGTTGATGTTCTATCATAGATTTCTGAAAATTGTAATCAATCTGCATTAATGATTTTAAAAGAAGACAGTGCAAAAGAAAAAAATGCTTTGACATACGTTATTATCATATATTAATTGATATTAGAGTTAGAAACATGTAAATTTTATTGGTGACCTGTCTTTTGCACTGTTTTTCCAAGCTTCATTCCATGTTTTTGACTTGCAATTTGCAGTTATAATGCCGATAAAATGTATAGTTTGGAGGATTATGTAGGAGAATGAATATAAACAAATTTAATACCACATCTCGAAAGTTTGAAAAACCAGAGTGGAACAAGTTTACGCAAAATTTTGTAATTATGCAATTCCACAGCTAAATTATGATTATCATCTTATTGACTGACTGTCTTATGAATGATCATAGTCTGCATTAATATTATTGCTCGTATTAATACTGTTTATATTGCAATAAAAAAGAAAAAATTGCTTTTGAATAATTACATCCTTAAAGCAGCGTTTATTATGAATAAAGTGTAAGCGATTAATTAATCTGTTGCTTTGTGGAATTTCAAGGAATAAAAAAAAGCAGAAGTAACTTGAGCTACCATTTTGTCAGAAAAATCCCAGTAAATTTCTTTCAACAATTTTCTTCCTAAAAATTTGAATTGAACAGAATCTGCAAGCATTAATTTTATTGCAAAATATTTTGCAATGAATGCGAAATTCTCCAAACCTAATTCAATTAGTAAGAATAATTCACAGAAAACACTTGTTTTTTCATCCATTGAATTTTTAAAAATTATTCTCAAGCAATTCTTTCAAGCAAAAATTTGCGTTGAAGCTGACCATTAATTTATTATCAAATACTTATAAATCCTAGTTTTGATGAAAAAGAGTATAATAGTCGAACTAACAATAAATTAGGCATTTCAACTTTCACTTAATAAGCTGATCAATATCAGGTGAGACTGTTACGATAAGGAGATACAGGATCCGAAAATGCTACAATTAAACATATCTTTAAATTGATTTATGATGATAATTACTGCTGATTTATTACAACGACTGCAAGCGATTTATGATAACAATCGCTGCTTGTAATATGAATGAGTGGCTGTTAGACTGACAACTGATTACTCATGGTGAAGACACTCACCATTTCTAACTTTTACAATATCAGAGAGTAGCATATTTTACTGATATTTACATCACATAATTACTCCCTGCATACATTATTACTGTGACTTGCGCATTTTATTTTCTATGATGCTTCTGTAACCTAGCTTGACTTGCTACCAATAACTATTGTTTTTGTTACTTTTGAACTTAGTAATTGGAAACGAAACGCTCTCCATATCCATATAGAAGGCTTACAAAATTCGCACAACTCAATTTGCAATGTGACAAGGATAAAAGTTCATCGTTACAGTACTTCAGTTTTAAATTCTTTTTATGAAAATGAAATGCAGCACGTTACCAAAAACAAGGATTTAGACTTGAAAATTTATGTGAATAATAAGAATTGCGAAAAGAGCGGAAGTTTCAGATAAATAATACTTTTTAGATTGCTGTTAATCAAATGATTACGAAGCACGATTCCAAACATAATCTAACATTTAGGCTCTAAAAGCTAACTGGAATTGATACAGGTTTTTTGACTGCCAATATCAGTAAAGAGCAAGAAATATGAAGATAATGACAGTAACAGCAATCACAACGAGTTGAATGAACTATTTCAAGTTATGTTTGCTACATCAGCAGTGAGTTCTACCAACTCTTATTTAGGATGACTGATAGAAAGCCTGGTTTGTACTTGACCTGAAACAAGAATCTGGCTTGAAAAAAATACAAGTTTATGGAAAATCCCGTAAATTTTTAAAAAAAAATTTTATTTAATAACTGTCGAAACAACTGTGATTTTTCAGTCAGATAACTAAAACCAGAGTGAAATTTGAAAAAATGAACCAAATTAAATAACTAAATAGCTGACTATTTGAGGAGTGGGTTGTAAGGGCTGTATGGTTGATACATCGATAAATCAGTCCATTACTTACGCGTGCAAAAAATGGAACACAATCTTTTACACTTCTAGAACTGATATGGTTAATCATGACGACACCTATCTCATTCCTAACTTTATAAATTCATTCCTCTTAAAAGTCAGTATATCAGCAAAAGTAGGCACTGCTTCACAGCTTGCTAATTAACAATAACTGAATTGGATATTGCAAAAAAATTTTAAACTGAACATTATACGGATAGTTTTCAACAGTTGTGTGCAACTTTGCAACCTTACAGCAGATTGCTCCAAACTGTCTGATTACGATATGTCAGTGATTATTCAGTTTTCGCCAAAAAAGGACTTAAATAAAAATTTATTGAATTAACAGTTTACAAAAAACAAAAGATATACTTTTAGTCTGAAAGAATGCTTTCATAATCAAATAGTGCGATTATGTGAGCATTTATCGAGATCGTATTTGCAAAATAGTGCGTGCAAATACAATCTCAAGTATATTTATGAACTAATTATTATATTACGAAAATGGATCTTATATTCAAATATCTGTGTAATATTATATATACTTCAAAAAAAAAAGGTTACAGAGATCTTAATATAAGAGAAATAGATATGATGAATAATATTAGAATTATCGTTAGCCTTTATGATAAAAAATGAAAGTGGTGCAAATCGCTGATAGAATAATGGTTTTTTAAGATGCTCAGTTATCACTATTAAGTTGCTTGAAGGCCTTGATAGGAAGAGCAGTTTCCGGACTTACAAACTATTGATTAAATTAGAAACTTATACCAAATACCAAACTGCTGATTCCAAAGATGAAAGGTAATTTTAAGAAGTAGTTACAAAGATACTAAAAACAGAGGGATGAATATACTGAAAAATTTGAATTGTCGTTAATTTTTATGGTAGGAAACGAAATTCAAGTTTAATGAATGGTAAATGAATAACGATTAATCGTATAGAATGATCAAAATGCAACTTGCTAAATTATCTTTATTTGCGCAAATTTCAAAAAATAATAATAAATTTACTACATATTTTGCATTTTTTCAGAAAGCATTTTGAGGAAAACAAATGCGAATTTCGATTTTTATTAGTTCACAAATTTTTAATTCTATTAGTCACTGATTACGATTGCATTTTTACTATCAAACTGAATAATTCAAATGTCAAAATGAAAGTTTTACCGGGAGGAATATACCAAGTATATTTATGAACCAATTATTAAATTACGAAAATAAATCTTATATTCAATTTCTTGAAAATGATAAAATTCCCCTTAAAGCTTAAAAACTTTAAAGTTTGAAAACAATTGTACAGTAACTAATGAAATAAAAACTTGCCCAATATGATCTCACATGAAATTTTGGGGGAAAAATGGAATTTCAGCATTTCAAAAAATATTAGAGAAAAATAAAGCCGTATTACTCAAAGAATCATCAAAAAATTTTAGTCACTTTCAACTGCATTCAAAAATATTGAATTGCAAATAAAGAAAAGCAAAGTTTGGAATAAATAACACTGAATATACTCTGATAGATACAGAAAAAAATAAACTTATGAGAGTTGTTATGGACAATGAAAACCCATATGTTTTATGCAGACATTCATCATCAGAAGGATTACTACTCGCTTTTCTATTTCAGATATATGAAATTCTCACTTCTTTAACAGTGAAATAAATACAGCTCAAATGTCATTTCATAGATAAGGTAATATGTATTCTATTGTGAACGGTGTTGATTTTTCGTGCTCGATGTACATGCAGCATATTAATAGATGACAATCATGTAGTTTGTTAAGCAAAATAACAAATGCATTATTTAATTATAATTGAACAATACGTTTTACAACTATGTTTTCCTCTGTTTTAAATCGATTAACTGCCAATAAAAGAATTGATAAGAAATATTTTTTTTTGCTTTAGGAAAATGGTATCTGTTTTGCTTCTTGATCGTATGAAGGAACTTGATGACCTTGGTTTTCCAACTAATAATAATAATTCAAATAATTATAAAAAGGTAATTAATTAGAATAACTACAATATTATTACTCATTATTAATATTATTGATACTAATACCGATATTAATATTAATATTTTATATCATTATTTATTATTATTTATCATCTAATACCACTATTTTTACCATTTTTACTAATACTATTATTACTATTTTTAATACTGCTGCCATTACTGCTTATAAAAACCTTCACCCTTGCTTCATCATTGTTAATTTTGTCGCAGTAATAATAACCGCATTATTTACTTATTTACTAGTTTTGTACATAACGTTATAAGATTTCTTATTTTCTTTTGTCCTTCACGAGCACCGAAGGTTACGTATATCGAAATTATAAAAACTCAGAATTCTCTTTACACAATCTTTTATGATTAGAAATTAAAGAAAAATTAACAACTGATATATTATTATATTAAATTATTTGTTGGAACAAATAATTTGACTTGAGACGGAATCACAAGTTTCATGTGGTACCTAATTATTTGTGATCTACAGATGACAGAAAATCTTTTCTCACTGTATTATATAAATAAGCACCAAAAACCTAGCCATTGATTAATATTAATACTAGTCAATTTTAGAATAAAAAGATTCAGTTGTGGGACATTTTTACTTCACAAGTTTTTTAAAAGGAATATGCTATGAAGTAAAATATCTGCTATAGATACAACAAATAAAAATTTCCATATATGTGAAAATAATTTAGCTACTTGTCAGTATGTACACTAACTGCATATTCAAAACATTTTTGGATCAAATAATCAAATTATCCATAGTAATAACAGTGATAAGCATATATTAGTGATGAACTTATACTTCTTGGAAACCACCTTAAAGAGTGAGCTAATCATAGGAGCTATTAAAATACCTTGTGTGAGATGGCAATTTCTAAAAATCGTACGCTTCTGCACACTTCAAACATTATTACTGGATTTCTAAGTCATTAAGAACAGCAGCAGTAATTTGTATATTTTCAGGATGTCGACAGTTAAAAGTAATGTTTATTAAACACACTTCAACAGCCGTCAGTAAGTTGATTTAATAATTGCAGTAATATTAAGTAATAGTAACTTTCACAATTTTTATCGAAAGCTTCACATATATATTACGCATATCTTCCGTATATTTAATTACTCTCGAGAAAATTTATCAAGAAAATTGGATAAAAGTAAAATGAATGTAAATGAATGAAACAAAATAAGAAACATCTGTAGTGGTGCGCTTTCGCTTGCTAGATTCATTTCAAAGCAATCAAAGTGATACAACAAATTTGTGTAGGAATCACTTTCCAGATTGAAAGAAGAAACAGCACATATTGCTTAATACCCAATCGTGCGCTATTTTATTCTCATAAATGTGATGTTTTTCAAGTTTTTTACTATTTCCATAAAATTTTCTCTAATTTTGACTTGTTGAAAGTCTTTTTGGAATTACATTTTGAAGCTGTAGCAATTCACCTTTCATAATCAATGATCCAATAAGTGATAGCTGACGATACATTCCATAATTGACAGTTCGATATTATTTCTATCACTAATTGACTGGTTTAGCATATATTTAAAAATGAATCCAAAAATTTCTTCTTTTTTCATGTTTACCCAAGTTATACGTTTTCACTTCCTTTCATTAAAAATGAATGAAGTATAAATTTGGCAGCACTTTTTTCAAAAGGCGACATGAAAAATTAGATCACTGATTGTTTATCTATTTCTTGAAAGAAATTCCGAAGTGCTTGCAAGAGTTGCAAGATATTTTTAAACTGGTTTTTGTTACCAAAAAAGTTTAAGGCACATACATATTTATCGGTTACTGAAAGAATTATCAGAACTTTACATCGAATACTTTTTAATTTCATAATACTGCTTGGTCACAGTGACTATTAACTGAAAATTTGTTTGAAGAATTTTTGGGAAATGAATTAAATTCTTGTACCAGATTTATCTTAATAATGAATAGTTTAGTTTATTCACTGTGATTCAAAACATCTCATTCATTAAAAAGTGCGATATTGAGCAGGAAATTTAGTGAAAATTGCTTTGTAGTAATACAATCTGAGATATAATAAAGGCCGGAGTTTGATTCGAATATATAGATTGTAACAGCATTTATTCATTTTCATTTTGTTTCCACTTCATCTGATATTCATGAGCAAATGAAACAATGATATGTAATTTCGGATTTATTGCATATTAATGTGATAATTGTAATGCAATGTCTCAATGAATAAAAACTTATTAATTTCAAAAGATGAGAACGGCATAAGTAAATCTCAAAGAATGAATTTCGATATTAAAAATGACTTCTACGATGAGATTCAATATTACAGAGCGATGTATAATGTTACTGAAGATTCGACATAAATTTCTTTTTCAAAATAGCTTTGTTGGTTCTACTTTGAACAAATAAAAGTTGATGTTTTACATCTGATCAATAGGATTAAAATTAATTCTTATTGTCTTCATATGATCAAATCATCATTCCCCACTATGATTTATTTTAAACCTACACAGAAGACGAAATGACCAACATGTTCACTAAATTTTTTCAACTATCACATTTTTATTTGGTTACTAATCATTAACTTTGAACTGAAAGAAGAAAATGGAGGAAAAATGAAACTTCAAGTTGAACTTATGAATTAGTCAATTACATGCTTGCGACTGAAAATTAGTGTGAGTAAGATAGTGATAAACTGAACAAACAAAAGTCTGCGCTGACTAATAAAAATACCAGTAATGTGGTGCTAAGGTCTATTATGGGTAAGTTGTCTTTCAAAAGATTTACTTCAGAAAGGTACTAAAACTGTGAAGAGCACTCGAAACTACTTACTTTTGCGATCAATATTCGGTTATTTTACATAAAAATGAGAGGTTCTTTTAACTGAAATTTTTCTAGTATTTCAGTTAAAAAAGGAGCAGTGAGAAAAACGAAGAGTAACGATCAACAAAAATTTACGACATTCATTGTGATTGAGAGAACGCTTCAGCTCCATTTAATCTTCCAGCAAATTAATTTTTTTAAATTTCGACTGCTAATTATGTCTGCAGTGTTAATTATATAGTCATTCTTACTCTCGAATTACCTTAATTCATAATTCGCTGATCTTTTATCAACTACTTTCAACTGTATTCTATGGTTGAACATTTTCGTCAACAGACATTCACATTTCGAGAAATTAGTCCGAAAAATGATAATACTCACTATTCAGTATCTTTAATTAAAGCCTGAAATTTTTTGTTCGTAAACGAGTGTCGAAAGGTGAAATTATTAGCTAAGGAATGTGAAACATCAGCACAGTTCATATTTATAAAATCTGACCAAATATCAAGTCACTTAAAACACAGCTGAAGAATAGCTTGGCAAATAGCCAAGTTAAAAACGACTGATTCAAATTGCTTTTACATCAATCATCTTGAAAAGTTTCAATAGTTTGGAAAGGGCCGATTTGAGGCGTTATATTTCACACTTAAATTCACACATCTATTTTTCTTCATAAACTTTTGCACTGTTACACTGCACGTAATTTTAAAGTTTGATCGCTTGATTACAGAAGCAAATTGAAAGAAAAGGATAACAGGAGAATGGAATTGCCTGAAATATTTCAGATGCAAATTTTAGTATTTTTGGAATTAATGACAAATAGCAAAAAAGAATGCTAAAATTGGTAAAATGGGAAAGTCAGGTTGAGAGCAGATTGCAAATGAACTAGTAGCGAATTTTTAGCTAAGGCTGACAATTATGTAAGTTCAAGGGTCAAATAAATATTAGGTATTTAAAGGTGATGTTCATATTCATGATAGCTAGATAAAGTCAATCAATGGTCATAGCTAGTAGCGCTGCTGTTCATTGAGCACTGAAGAAGACAAAATGCAAAAAACGCGTAACCGAAAGACGAAAAAAGTAGAATATATAAACAGTGATGGAATGGAGTGGCTATTCTGGCACCCAACTGTTACGACACCAAGCAATCATTTATTTATTTATTTGTTTATTATTTAATTAATTTGATCACCTATTTCTCCATCCATTCGCTTAGCCATTCATTTATCTAGTCATTCGCTCACTGTTCCTCAAGAGACGAGTTAAATGTCAAAATTTATTTTCAACATCGAACTGCATAGTTTTTGACTTCCACAAATGATTTCTAAAACCTTTTCTTCAGCTGTTTCTCAAAATTAATCAAATGTAATGCAAAGGAATCAGTTTCCCTCTGAGATAAATAATTCAAGCATCGCAAATAATGCACTATTTAATTTGCAACTTATTGAATTTGTCGTACACTTTTCTCAATTTTTAATTGCATGGAAATAAAAGTCATATAAAGATTCGCTTTTGACTTTGATAACATTAAATAACAGAAAAAGTGGAAGTCAACGAAGAACTTTTTGTTTGTAAAATTATTTGAACGAATTCACTTATACGGCAGGAAGTAGTTTAAATTTCATCCTCATAGATTTTTTTTAATTTCTCATCACTACTCATCAGGAATTGTATAAAATTAACGATTCACTCACAATGAACGAAATATAGCTGCAGAGATCAGTAAAGGTCAGATGCAAGATAATTCTTAATATATTTGCTTAAATTAATTTGCTCGCGAAAATGGAAAATATAATAAAAAGGGAATGGAAAGGATACTTCACAACCTTAACTATTATATACGATTTCATCCAAAACTTTCTCGTTAATGAATGGCTTATTCACACTATTTCCAGATATTGGTAGGTAAGCAAATTAAAATATTCTATTTATGGGTTTCTTGACCTGCAAAAAGTGAATATATGAGATGCATTACCAAGAACTAATCAAAAATTAGGAGTAAGCAAAGGTAATTTTTACTCCAAGACGAATCTTTCTATCATAAGTTCTCAGTCGACACAAAGACGAAAATGATATTAAAAACGAACAAAAGCAAACAAATATCAATTCAGTTCACTTCATCCTCAAACTCCTGAAAATTTTTTCCATTAGGCATAAAACAGCAAAGCCGTGCGAAATATTTCGCCAATCCTTACATCCATTAAAGTGAATAATTTTACAACCAATTAACTTACTTGCGTTTTATATTTTTATATACCAAGCAAAAGGCAGTTTTTCAACAAAGAGATTATTTGATACAAATTCACATTTTTCTGCAACATTGTCTTTATCATTGTAAATGTAAATGGGAATGATAACAAAATACTGTTAGTGTTAATGTCATACAAAATAATCCAGAAATCCAATTAATATAATGCCAGAAGTTGAAAATCATTTATGAAGGTTTAAAGTTGTGTTTGATTTTACTGAAATGACTTTAAAGTTTATCTTACAAACTTTTTTTTGTTTCAATAAATATCATGTAATGAGAGGTTGATTGCAGTCATGTTTAATTTGGCAAACAAATTGGCAAAACTTCCCAATAACTTTTCTTTCAAAGTATGCTTCCTTTAAAAATAGTGATGTATTCGAATATCGAGTTTATTAATTCTATTTCTGAACTACAGTTAATAAAAATATTAAGTTATTATTTTCGCCGAAAAGTTCAGCAATATAAATAAAGGAGCATTGAGTACTTTGAAAGTTTAAAAAGAAAATATTTCAGAAACAATTGAACGGAATCGAAAATTCTCTTGCAAATATTACGAATTCAACACACTATAAATTAATATCAGAATTCAGTAAGATTATATTCAAAAATTTAAATACGAAACTGCGGAAGAAATAAGCAAAACTCACCAAGAATCTTCAAAAAAGTCTTTAAAGATCCGAAACGAGAAAAAATCAAGAAAATTATACAATTGGACATAGATTCCTGTGATAATAAACAAAAAGCATAAAATTGGCAAATGAGAAAGAAATTGGTGTTCTGTGAGATGTGAGTTTCTTTTCAAAGTCACTCTGTTGCAGAACTGCAGTGAGAAAATTAGCAGGGAAACAAGATGATTATCACTTCTCGAATTTTCGAATTTCCGCCTTTGAAGAAATAACGATAAGATTTAATGGATGACAGCTCTCAAGATTAAATCACTGTTAGTTTTATAAATTGTGAAAATTAAAACACTACCCTTTAAAACAAATTGATGATTATGAAATTTTAAACACAAGCTGATGATTGTAATTTTTGAACAGCTGAGAACCGAAAGAATTTGAGACTTCGAAGAGAAATTTTGAAGAGTTAGAAAAATGAAGAACAAAAATTTGAGATAACTTGTGTATACAGTCGCAAAAAGTTTAGGAACTAAATCTTGGGAGAATAGCAGACTGAAAACTTTAACAATAGTGTAAAAATTGAAAAGAATTCAAGAACAGTGGAAATATAGATAAGTAAATATGGACAAATATTTTAACGTGAAAATTCAGCAAAAATTTGATTGAAGTATTTATGAATTAGAACAAGAAGAAAAAAGTAAATATAAGCAGAAATCGATGCTGGCTGAGTATATGCTGCCAATTGTTGTTGGATAGAAAGCAATTGACAAAATGCTATTTTGAAATATAACAACTACTCGTTTATTACTGCTACTCTTCTCATTTGTCAAACAAAAGTTTGCATCCTTTTTAGTAAAAATCATCGTTCCGTTAGTCAATCATCGTCTACACGTCCACCACTAAATTTGTTGTTGAAAATACGACAGCTTTTTCATTCATTTGCAAACTCCGCTCAATTTAAAATTTAGTCATTTTTCTCGAAAAATTTAAAATTCAAGTCAGCAGTTTTAGTATATTTTAGGTGTTCCAAAATCACCTTATTAATTCGTTTTTTAACGATATGAGAAATTTAGCTTAACTTTGTAGTAGAATACTATTTATCTTTTATAGAGCATAACTTTTCGAATAGATGAGGTAATCAGTATACCTCGAAAATTCATTGTGCTCAATAATATACTCACTTTCCATGGATAAAATTTTTCAGCATGAGCGCAGTAAATTTTCCTTAAAGGATTGAATTCTCAGGCATTACTTTTGAGATTGATAAATACCATACATGCGCATCAATTAAATCATATTAAATTGAAGAGAAGCTCATTTCTTCTTTAAGAAAAAGCGCAGATACTGAGATGCTAGGAAATGTGCCAACGCATAGATGCCGCTTATTTCTTACAGAATAGAACGAATTACAAATTATACCATACCAGTACGCAAAAAGAAAGCTGCAAACAATAAATACGCTCAGTCTTCCTTTTTCACACTTGTTTTCTCAAAATTT
>UYYF01004506.1:46791-66024 GCA_900618365.1 Thelazia callipaeda
GAAAATTGATAAGAATGGAAAAATAATATTTAAAAAAATATGCTTGTATTAAAATCAGCTGAAGAACTGAGATTTCACGAAGCAAAAAAAATTGAGATTTCGAATATTGACTTGCAAATGATCAGTTTTTTTCTTTTTTAATTTGAAAATTTTGAGAAATTTTTTTATCAATTTTAGAAAATTTATGAAATTAAGCGGTTTATAAAAAGTGAAACTGAATAGTTGGAGAACAAAGAGAACTCTTCGTTTTTGTTTTTTATTGCTTACGTCTCTTAGTCTCATGGGACAATCGGGCCAAAAACCAAAAAATATTTCCGTATATGTTCATGTAGTCCTTTGAGAATTCACTCCTTAGAACAAAACAGAAAGGAAGATGGAAGTAGTTTTAGGTTAGATTAGAAAATTCACTCTTGAATATGCTTGCAGCTATAAATGAATAAATGAATGAATGGCCAAGTTTTTGGTAAAGCTGTTGAAGATTTGGAATAAAATTTTTTGTTTTGGTTAAAAACCAAAGATTGCATTTGCTAGCCATTTTTGAATCATGATGAAAAGCAGAAAAATCCTAATGAGATATACTATTCTTCTTGTATCTGAGCTCACAAGCTGCTATTTCAAATTATACATTTTTGTTTTTAAAATATCTAAAAGTCTCTGAAAATAAAACCAAATTCAAATCCAAAAAAGGAAGCGTATTTGCAAATTTAAATTCGTATAGCTACTATGTAAATTATACGGTTACGTTTACAAATTTTGTAGAAAAAAGGCATTTTGGGTTGAATTTTTGAAAAATCCATTCCAAAATGATTTTCATTAATTTGAGAAAAATTGAGAAAATTCTAAAAAATGCTACAATATTTTAAATTAATCTATAGTTGATAAATTATTTTTATTAGTAGCACTATAATATCTATGTCAGTAAAAACAAGGTGTTGAAAGTTGTGTTTCAGATTTACCTAAATTATCAAACGAATATGGAACTTTTTGACGTGTAACTGAACTATGTAAGTGCAAGACACTTAATTTGGGTATGTGAAATCATTTAAAAATTTAATTTTTACAAGACAACAATTTTACTGAGCTCAAAAAAATGAAGGAAATTAAAATTTTAGGATTAATAAGCTTAAGTGATAACGCATTTATAGATACGCTGCCAATTGATTCAAGCGATCACAAAAAGAGTTCACCAGTGAGTCGTTGAGCAAGAATAAGAGCGTCGTGAGCAAAAATAGTTTTCACTTAAAATTGCTAACAATTTATAAAAAGCAAAGTTGTTAAATGTAACTTCTAATTTATGTTTGTTATGCTGATTGAATGAATAATAAGCGATAGCAGTAAGAAACGAAAATTGAAATGATGATGTAATTAAGTTTTTTATGTTTGTCGTTTTGAAAGGAAATAAATGTTCCGAGTAAAGGAATATCAACAATGAACAATATAAGTAAATAAATTATTATAAAACAAGGTAATTGATCTCATTAGCTCAGAAATCGCTAATTAGCGTATAAATTTGCTTTATGCAGATGCTAAACTGATACAAAAACTCAGACTCAGTGATCAGATATTAACATTTGATTTTGGTTCATGGTCAAAAACTTAAAATGAACTTTTCCTAACTTGAGTCTATATTTGAATTAAGATTAGGTCTCTAATCTGTATGCAATAATTTCTTTTCTATACATTGTAGTAAATTCACTTTTAACACAAATCACACTCATCGAAATAATAGCAATTAGAAATTAGTTCGTGATTTGTGAAAGAAGGCTACAATGGTTGTAGCTAGATTACTGCCGAGTTTAAAGTTTAGTAATTCATAAATCATATCATGCAAAATTTTTTGCCTTGAACGATGCCAAAATTAATAATTAGACTTGCTTTTGTAATACATATACGTAATACATATTAATACATATAACTCTTTGTTTCCTTTCATTGAACTCTCAAAATACCGATTTCCTTAAAAATTAAGTAAATTGGGAAATTCACGCAATATTTAAACATTTAAAAACCAAAAATAGACATTTACTAGTTAGAGAGAAATAATGAGATAAATAATATATTTTTGCAGGATTATAATATATCACATGGCCTAATGAAATATATCACGTTGAAGATGAAAAAGTTGATAGCTTGTTTTTAATTTCTAGCGGAATGAGCTGGTTCGTTGAAATAAAACGATGAGATTGGTACGTTAATATTGTTTACTAAAACTTGCTTGATATTTGATAGCGAGGCTAGTCTAATGATAATTAATGAACAAATCCTAATTGATGACTAAACATAAAAAGCTAGCTTATTACATGTAAGTCATTATTTGAATGATGGAAGAATATCGGAAAATCCTTCCATTGTTGGTAGACATTTTTAACTTGAACAACTTTTCAAAGCCTTAAAAATAAACAGAGTGATGAGTGATGTATTTGCACTTATATAAACAATGGTGTGTACTTTTTATAAATACTGCAAAAAATTTGCGTAATTTAAGTTGAGCTAAACACAGAAGGTTGAAAAAACTGCAAAAACTAAAAACATATAAACTTTGTTCCGACTAATACCTGCGATACATTTATGCTGGGTAAAAATGGTGAACTGTCGATGCAGCAAAACCTAAAAAATGTCACTGTTAGCCGAAATGAGCACTTCTTACTTTTTGCTTCACAAGCACAGTATAATTCAACAACAATATTAAACGTGTCATTTTAGTTCTGAATCTCATTACTTGAAATGATTAAGATGGTTGGATAACTGTAATTGACAAGTGCCAAACACTATAGAAAACCACTCATCTGATCTCCCATGTAATACCATCAAACAATATATGCCAACACCATGTATAAGAAATAATTTAGTACTGAATGCTAACTCATATTGAGATCTCTTAAAGCTGAAAGAACAAATATTAACTAATTTGATCCCTTATTTCTTCATTAATAGAGTAAACTTGAATACGTTAATCTAAAAAAATCATCTGGCTTAATTTCATATTTAACTACTACTTGTTCTTCAATTACTGCCAATCTTCAACAGCTTAATCCAGTTCCACTTTTCGCTTCAGTCACCAACAAAAATATTGGATTATCACATTTTTAGCTTAAAATGAATGAAAAATAGATTTGAGACAAAAACGAATTTGATGCTGACATGTTTTATTTTCATTACTTGAAATAAATACATCAGCACAATGAGCAAATTTGCTTTTTGACATCTGATGGAAGAACAAGACTGATAGAATAAGCTATACTGGCTGCAGCAGTATAGCTTCAAAACATGACAGTTGAAACTCTTTCACAATTTACAATATAATTAGACTGTCATGATAATAGTTTATAATGGAATCCATTATGGCACCATTATTGAGAAGTATCCTAATCTAAATATTGCTTAAACCATAATTTTTTTTTGGATATTGTGTTGAGTTTGGCCAGTTACTATGGAATTCATTGTCTGTTTTGGCACTTTCTGAAAGTGAAGAAGTTAGTGAATTTTGAACTTTAGAAATTTTTCGAAAAACAAGATTTTTACAGTTATGAGTTTGAAGTGAAATTTACTAAAACGTCAATTAACATTTTAGTAATAAGTTGGAAACTTATTATTTCATATAATAAATTTTTACTTCACTTCTGAACTTGTTCAAGTTAACAGTTTTTTAGTAAATTCCTTGTTTTTACTAGCCTAATAACTTAAGGTAATACACTACAAAAAGTATGGGATAATATTTCTATATAAGCCCGTATCGAAATGAATATCTTGAAAACTGTAAAACATTCCTTAACTTTGTTTCAAATTATCAGGCCAGTAACACTGTTTTGGGAGCTATTTCCTCAAATTCTTTTTACTCTGAAGAGACTAAAATTTGTTTATCAAAAATTTTTTTCTATAATTTTTATGTAATCTTAATTTTTAAGTAGATAAAATTGCTGATTTCAGATGGCACTTGAAATCTATGTATTTGAAAATGTGAAGTTGAAATCCTTCTAATTAAAATTTTTCAGCTTTTTTAGACGAGAACTTTTTCTTAGTTCATTATTGCTTTCTCACGTTTTTTAAGGTAAATTCTTAAATTCTAAATATGTAGGAGAAATAATGTTATTCATTCTTGATGAAATTTCTACTTTTTTCAAAGAATTAAATTTCACTTAACTGAAAAAATTTTAATGCTTCGAATTTTTCCAAATTTCAAATATGGTAGAAAAGCCTGTCAACAACTTGAAATATGATAATAGTATTTTTAATTGTTAAAAACCCTGTTTAAAAAATGTGAAGCTTTCCACATATACAAAAATTTTTGAGAAAATCGAAAGCAAACGTTCGAAAATTTTCCCATTCGAAAGGTGAGTCTTCTTTGCATTTCATCAGTACAGCTGTTTTGAACATTGAATACAAAGTGTCATAATTTGGCATAGTAGTGGTATTTAGAGATGTAATGTACTGGAAGGACATAATTTATTTCAACTATTAATGTATAATTTCAGTGAAATTCGATAATAAATTGAAGAAAGTAAAGTTGGAGGCTAAATTACAGTAGCTTACTGTATGCATAAATGAAATAATTATTTTAATCACTGTAATACTATACTAATGAAATTGTGTACAGTCCTGTGAAATTTATTCAATTTTCATTTTCAAAAATTATGAGACAAGTTTATCAAACGCACAAAAATTAATGACAGTAAAACCTATCAGTCTTTTGAAATTAACCTTGACGAATTCCAAAGAGGTTTTTGGATGATTCTTGCACAAGCTTTCTAAACCTTCCTTTTTTTTGGAAATTTCAATATCCTTGATAGATTTGAAATTGCTCCATGGTAATTTTCCATTGATCAACTCAACCTTCATCAAAGGTTACTTTATTTTGATCATTGTGTCATCACTTATTATAAAATCACCATTCTTATTTTGAAAAAACAAATCGCATCATGTAAAAATAAATTAGCAGCAAGAAATAGATAGGAAAACTACTTCAATTAAAGTGCTATTATATGTATTTCGAAATTATATGCTTAAAAACAATTACTGCAAATACCATGGAATAAAACCATCCAATCAAGTCATCACAAGGACCTGTTTCACGACGTGAATGTACTGCCAAAGATACATAATGAGGTGTACCACGAAAACCAACATGTTTACGCGGTGATCGTGCTCTACCATCAATTTCCATAAACATTCTTGCCATTCCTATCGCATAAAAATTTTAGCCTGACAGAAGAAATGAAAATTTTTAACCCATTTCGTGAATTAAGCTTTACCGTAATCTACGAGATAAATCATACGTCTATTAATGCCTCTACCAATGCACAGGTTTGATGGCTTGATGTCACGGTGCAAGAAACCAAAGCTATGAAGATCGTGTAGTGCACTCATTACCTGAAGGATTTCTAAAATTTATCTTCTCAGAGTCAGAAATTATACAAATTATAACTTGAGATCAATCGAGTTCATTATTATTTCAGTACTAAATTAATTTTCAGTTCAATTTGTAGTTTTAACCTTAACTTGAAATTTATATGCTTCGTCACGTTCATTTCATAGCGACAAAAATTACTAAACTTTTCAACGCATTTAGCAGCCAAATACGGCTTACTTCGTACAATTTCACTTAAAGACTGATTTCAGACTTAATTTATTTTTTTGTTTTAATTTACCTGCATAGATATTCTATAAACTGTAATAGGCTGGAAATGTCTTCCAGGTAAACGTCTTCGTATATCAGAAAGATTATGACCAACAAGTTCCATTATTAGATAAGGTGCTCCACGAATTTGTCCCATGCCAATCAAGGATACAAAATGATTCTAAAATTTGGTTAAAATCAAAGTTGCAAACTTCATACTATTTATCAGAAAAAACATCTTCACGCCACTGCTTCGTAACCACACTACTTTTCAAATTTAGACGCAATAAGCGTAACACTGTTCTAAATTTAGAAAGCTTAGTGCAAACAAAGACTATATTAGATTTTTGAAAGGATTTAGCAAGCATTTTAAATGTATTTTTAAAATAATTATAATTATTGCAATTTATGCTCCATAATTAATTTTTAAATTCAATTCAGATATTGAAATTTTGCATAGTTCTTAAACTGAAAGGAAAAATCTAGAGCAAAACACTATGAATAAGTAGTATTTTGAATAAAAGATTAAAAAATTTAACCTTTCCACGCAAAATAGTAAGAACAATTTGCTCGATTTTCATTCTTCTAGGGTCGATTCTTGATGTTGCAACTTTCACTGCAACCGGTTTACATTTTACCAAGTCATAACCACTATAAAACACACCATGTAGATCAGTTTAGTTCATCAAGTAATAACCACATACTAAAGTGCAAGCATATTTCAAGAAGCTTTGACTTTATTTGATAATGGAACGTAATCTAGTCAGTAAAATTTTCCTTTGAAAATTTCGAATTCACAGAAGTTTCAAAAATTCGATAAACAGGAAGTATTGGTTTTAGCTCGTTCATTCCATTTTTCCATTCATTTAACTTTACGAAAAATATTAAATGTAAGGAAAGCATAAACATTTGGTTTAGTTTAGTGGTCTTGCGCTTGCAATTAAATAGCCTTCCAGTTTCTAGAAATACAGTGAATTCCAAAATCAAGATGAGCTTTTTGAATTTTTTATTACATCAAAAGGTTATAATTTGATGCAATAAAAAAATTATTATTACACTGCCTATATAAACAAAACTAAATTTGTAACTTGAGGTTGATTACAAATTTTTTAAATTTAAAATCATATCTTATGCTTAATGAAGTGATCAGGTCAAG
Source organism: Thelazia callipaeda (assembly GCA_900618365.1). Classification (NCBI taxonomy): domain Eukaryota; kingdom Metazoa; phylum Nematoda; class Chromadorea; order Rhabditida; family Thelaziidae; genus Thelazia; species Thelazia callipaeda. The sequence continues at coordinate 53,562 of UYYF01004506.1, forward strand.
GGACAGTTATATCTTGCTAGGGTATATCGCCTACCGTGGAGTGCTCACTTATTATTAACGGTTGTTAGATGCACGTGCTAATATTCGTGTAAAAAATATTATTAGTGATTGCTCGGCTCTGCCGAGTTGCTGAGCGGTCGAACACATCACGAAGTAGGAAAGGAAAAAATGAAGGATAAACAAAAAAAAAAACCGAGCCTGGGATCATAAATGGAAAAATATCGAAAACAGATGAGGTTGTTGAAGAAAGCTCTGTGAAGACATGGGAAAGCACTCAAACAGTGTGCAGGAACTAGCACAACTGAGTGCTGGATGAGTGCAGCAAGTGTACCATAACACGATCCAACGTGAGAATCAAGAAGACAGGAAAAAACGATTACTCTCTGACCTGCTGCACATGATTCTATGTAGTTATAAGCATCAATGTCTAGCAGTTACATTTTGTCTAGCAGTTATAAGTACTGACACATGATAGTAAATAATCCACCAACATTTTAAATGTACTTACTGTTACTAACTATACAAAAAATTCAAAATAGTTGATTATAGAAATGCAGAGCAAAATACAAGTATCAAAAATATTGATATTAAAAATTTCACTGCATATTAACTACTAACATTGTACTATTGCAACTCACAACTGTCTCAAAGTTTGCTAGAATTATAAAAAAATAACGTAATTAATAAACTGCATAATAAACTGCAGCAAATTTTTCATATTATATAAACTTATAGAGCGGTATCACGCCTCACACGATGCATTCTACTTATAATAATGTATACCGATAAATTTGACTACAGCCACCACGAGCCAATTTACTTTCAACCTTATATCTGCCGCGTAATACTTCATTAGTTTTAAGAAGTTCGCAATTTTCATATTTCCTGTTGCTTTCATTTTCTGAATGGATGAAAGCTAACATAGAAATTACAAAACTTTTGTTAGTGAAATTAATTTCAATTTGATTTTAAAATGTTCAGACTGCGTGATAATTTTAGGACTAAAGTTTTTAACTAAGCACAAATGTGAACGTTTCAAAAAAATCTAGTGTAGGAGCAATTCACCTGATGTAGAAACTTGTGTTGCTGCACTACATAATTCTGAAGCATGCAGTGGAGAAGAAGAAAACTTCCGTGATATCGAAGTTACTTTGCTCGCGGATTGCGTATGTTCAACGAGTTCCATATTTCACAGATTCTGCATTAGTTGAACATTTTAACGTTCCAGCTGAGTGCTTCACTTTTCAAATGAATTTGCTGATGGAGTTTTGGTGAAAGGAAAAAGTGAGAACTATTTAGTTCAGTTACTGCCAACAAAATGTGAATTTTATTCCGTAATTCACAGTTTAAATAATAGATTACATATTAAGTGATGCAAATTATCCATTCATATGGAGAAAATGGTAGTACTCTGATTTTTTTAAAAATTACATTCATAATTATCCAACGACAAAAACACAATTAAAATTCACAACTGACTAAACTGTAATTCATTAATCATAACACTGTTGAATTTTTATTCTGAACCATTCTTTACTCACAAAATTTGTTGTTTAAGAAAAGTGAAATGTATTCGTATCTCGGTGACGTGATGATTAGGTTTGGGAAGTGAATCATTATGCTACCAAATAAATACTGCATTCTGTGATGAAAATTTTTTCTCATTTTTCCATAAATTTAAGAATTAATTTGCATGTTGATGGGGATTTCCACATATAAGATAGTGAGAAGATTATGAGCTTAGTATGTTGTTTAAAGGTCTGTTTTGGACTGCTCTGCATTTAAGTATAGCTGTAACGTAAGCAATTTGAATGAAAGTCATGTAAAATCCTCAGATGCATACGAAAATTCATGTGGGAATTGCGTGAGGATAATTTGTTACAGTAATTTTTAATAATTATTATTGAGAACTTGGTGATTTTTGTAAATGTTATGTAAGATCAATTAATAACAAACCGAGCAAAATTATTTTGATATACAATGAAAGAAAGGTATGATAATTTCAAGTTTGTAGAAAGTATTAAACTATTAAGAAAAATTATCGAAAAGGATTTTCAGAAAATAATTTGAATATCCAAATTTCGTCCGATACTCATGGCAAAGAACAACAGTAGACAATGTAATGAGGAGATAAAACGAAAATGTATAAAGAGGTCGAAAGAAAATGCAGAAGAGGCAAGAGTTAAAATAGACAAGACAGAAGAGAAGAGAAGAGAAAAAAAATATGAAGTAGAAAAGCTATATAGGCAAGGGAATTCAGCAAAAAACATGGCTAGTGAAACATCAGAGATCAATGAAGAAACAAAAACATATGTGGAAAACACCATGGATGAAGAGAAATGGAGAAACAATGAGAGAGCAACAGAATCAATGAATGAGAGAAAACAAAGTTTCATTGAGAGAAAAAAGTTGGATAAGATTAGGAGAGGCGAGGAAGAAAATGAAACAAGAGAATCAAGAACAAGTGATAGAGGAGATGAGGTAACGAGAGTATACAAAAAAATGGATGGTACTAAAAAAGGTAGAAATAAAGAATACGATGTATCACAACATAGGGAGGAGGTAAAAGTAGAAAGCATGATGGAGAGAGAGAAATTAGAAGACATAACGGAGTGTGTGAACTTCGAAATGAACAATGAGCTGGCCAAGCGAGGCATCAAGTTCGTACAAGAGCTCGGTGAGCGTGACTTGCTCCTTATCAGTTTGCAGGACTTGAGGGGTTGACGTCGGGAAATGTGGAACAGAAGTAAATAATAACGTTATTAATAATATAGGATTAGAGCAAGCGCAGCTGTTAACATAATTTATCAATTACAATTAACGTACTTCTAATCACCATGACTTTTTCGTTTTATCTCTTCACTACATGCAACAGGTCAAGATAATCATAAATGGATATTAGTTTGCAGAATTTGAATTAACTTTCATTATAATTATGAAAATAAGTAATAGGTGTAAGTGATTTACACTTTTTCATCTCTAATTCTTATTTTTTTGGGAAAGAACAAGGGTTACAATGTTACATTTTCTTGAACTGCCTGTCTAACAGTTACTACATACTATAGGTAAAGGAACATTTTCCGTCGTCAAGAAAGGATGGTGTGGAGCATTGAACATAACGGTTGCGATTAAAATTATTGATATCAGGTTAACACCTTTTACCTGGCATTTAAGTTTACTGATAAAAACTAAATCAGAAGCTTGTTGCATCATTTTTAGTTCAGCTAGTTGTGAAATAGTATATGCCCATCATTCAATATTACACGTAGGTCAAACTTCTTTTCTGCGTTATTGATTCAGGTGCCGAATGGTGCTCTCCATTCTCTCTGGCCCCGCGCTCAGTTCCGCTGTGCTGGTCTCCGTTGCTTCGTCTTTGTTGAATACGAGGTGTTTATCGAATAAGATGCTTTCGAGCGTCTTCTTGAACACTGTCGATTGGATACTTGCCCTGAAATGATCAAATATACTGATTTCCATGTTTGTGGAAGTTCGTTATAATCTATCCAAAGTCATCACATACGGAATCATTTTGGTCCTGCGTTTCATCTCTGACTCAAGCTTATTAGAAAGCAGGTCATATTTTCGCTTTTTCTCTGTCTCGACTGCTGTTAGCCTGCCCTGATCAGTAGTAATGTCAACCTCTAACAGGATTATTTCACGTAGCTTCGTATCGTATACCAGAATGTCCGGTCAATACACTCTTATTCTAATTTCAATTCTTACTTGCGTAGCGACTCTGATTTTATGTAGCGTATTTTCCTCGAAGTAGGTGTCAAGTATCTTTTCACGCTCTACTTCCTCCTGGACTTGTAATACTAGTGATCGCAGTATTCGCTGGCTTTTTCAGTTCTTTAGAAGCTTATTGCACAAGGAACTTCTCGCATTACATAGGGGTCATTTTTATCTCGGCATCCTCCCGAAATGGTCAAGAACTGCCTTCAGCACTTCTCTTGGCCAGCTGCTCTGCGGGACTTCAATTTCTCGAATTAGTACTTTGAGTGTAATCATCATGCTGGTTCCCGCACACTAGCGGAGTGCTCTGTCACATCCTTCACGGAGCTTTTGACAATTTCGTTCGTTTCCTCTCAGATGCGGTTTCTTTCCGTTTATCTTCCATTTTCATGTCAGACCTTTTATATCGTGTAAAATCGACACACCATTCTTCTCTGGGGCTTCCAGTTTTTTTGGCAATTCTGTTCTTCCTCTGTGCTCATCCCTTCGTATCGTCCTTCGTTACTCTTTTTCCTTGTTTCGTTTTCGTTCCGTCAGAAGTATTGCAATAAGTTATGGTCCATTACTTCTTTTCATTTTCCGGAAGTCGCCTGTAAAGTGGAAAGCTCTTCAGAAATACGTTGTTGGCCACTAGACTACTGATCTGGTTTATTGCTGGTATGTTTTGTCGTATTGTTACCGTTTCCACCGTTCTGGCCTTTTGACTTTCGGTAACGTTGCTTTTGTTGTGGCAGTTGATCGAAATGCTATAATTTCTTAATAGCGTCATAATAATGTCTCCATAGCAGATGAATAGAATAAAAAAGAAAAGATGAAGGTTAGTCTTATTTTGCGTTTTGTTGATTGTGGTGCTGGATCGTATTCCGGCACTCGGGCTGTACTTGTACTGATTTCTTCACTTCATCCTCATCAAATCCACAACGCTGATCAAATGAGATGCTTCCGAACGTCTTTTTGAGCACTATTGATTGAATATGTGCTTCGACTTGATCAGATATACTGATCTCCTACACATAGCATTAATGCAAGTTTGGATGGGATATCCCAAGTCATCACATACGGAATTATTTTGGTCCTGTATTTCATCTCTGATCCAAGTTTATTAGCCAGTAGGTTTCGCTTTTTCTCTGTCTCGACTGCTGTTAGTTTGCCCTGACCAGTAATGCCAACTTCTACCAGCAGTACTTCGTATCACTTCTCATCGTACACCAGGATGTCCGATCGGTTCGCTTTTATTCTAATTGCTGTTCTCGCGTATGGACTCTGATCTCCACGTTCTCACTTGCAACGACCTCCTGAACAAAATGGCTCCCATTGTATGACCTCATTGTGTCTGCTAGTATAGTCGTGATGTAACATTTTTTCGCACTGCGTTGCTAAATGGTGCACCGTCTTCACACGTTTCCCACAATGTTGGCACATACCTTTCTCCGCCCTAAACATATTTTATACTACATTATATATATATATATATATATAATGTGTAACAGGTCAGAGGTTAATATTCTTTCCTGTCATCTTGATCCTCACATTGGATCGTATTTGGGCACTCTAACTGTGCTCACCAAATACTCAGTTCTGTTGGTTCCTGTACACTGGCATTTATGATTCCATGCTCTGTATTTTCCGTTTCTCCACCATTTCCTGCTTTGTGATGCAATCGAATAGCTGGCAGCTCAACCGCTCGGCAACTCGGCAGAGCCATTTATTTATTTACGTTTATATATAATTGATATAGTGGAGTACATTGATACACATTCAGTGTATTGTAAATTATGAGTTACTAATTTACGTCGTGTCAGGTTGCATAAGATTTGAAAGTGTCGAATATTTTCAAAGTAACAGTACTTCAGAAAGGATGTCAAGTATACGAAAAAATGTTTACCTCGTGAGATCGATATTGTACGCAAATTACAACATGCAAATATCATCAAAGTTCATGAAGTTATCATTTCTTTTACTTCACATCAAAATGCAATCTGTTTTTACATATTAAAGTTTATTTTGAGTCAATTTTATTGGTTATCGGCGCGTCGTATCATTTTTCTTCCTGAGGTGGACATTTAGGTCATTGAAAAGTACCCATTCGTTTGCATTGTTCAAGATTATACTGACAAAGGTGACTTGTTGCGCAAAATAAGACGCTTGAAAAAAGTTAATGAAAGAGAAGGAAAGCTTCATTTCCGACAACTCCTTGAAGCTATGAAGGTAATGAATTGGTAGAATTTTCAGTTCAATATTTCTGGTAAATTCAGTAGACATGTCAGTGCGGCGGTACGCCTGATGAATATGCTTCATAACTTCTGATAAGCTGAACGTATCTGTTGCATGAGTATATGAGAAAGGTTAATTAGAAATGCAGTACATTGCTGGTCTATGAATACAGTATATAGTGGTGATCTGGGCTGCAATTACAATTCAAGTAGAAGCCATTTTATGTGGTGCACGCAATATTTTCGATGAATGAACAAGGCAATTTTATAGTATTTGAAAATGATGGAAGTAGTTCATCGTGATATCAAGTGTGAAAATATATTATTGGATTCATGTGAAAATATTAAGATCACCGATTTTGGATTTGCCCGTTTATTAAAAATAGGTGAAAAGTCAAGGACATTTTGCGGCTCTCGTGCATATTTGGCTCCCGAAATTATTCGGTATCTACTACACTCTTCATATATAATTCATACTTGAAGTTAGCTGGCTCTTTTTGTTCCTACACAGTTAAGGACATGCGATGTTGGAAGGGAAGTTAAAAATACATACTTCAACTGTGAAAGAGATTGATCTGCTCAATATAAATTTTTGTAAACAAAAATGCTGAAATGAATTCTCATTTCAAAAACTCTGATGCTGTTTGATACTATACCAATGTACGTGTAGCGCGCAGCCATACGATGGATTTGTGTCAGATATGTGGAGTGCAGGAATTGTACTGTATGTAATGACCACAGGAATGATGCCTTACGATGACAAAAACGTAAAAAAAATGCTGGAACGTCAGTTGCAGCGCAGGTGATGTTAAGCATGAACTGTTTCACATACTTCAAAGTGAATCTGACAAATCGTTATGATTTTATTGAAATTATTAATGCTCCTAATGCAGTGTAAGAGGAGAAAATAGAAACAGCTTTCTGTTTGAATGTTGTAAAATCCGCTATCTATTTATTATTATTTATAAGTCTTATTATCACAGAAGCTATTCATTATTCTTCAAATAAAATAGTACTGATCAAGTCTTAGCAGCATTTCTATTTTATCTACCAACAATACTGGTGCATTAATTGCATTATGCACAATGTTTTATATCACCCATTATAAATTAATCTGGTCCTTTTTAATTTTGGAAATAACCTAACTGACTGATCATTCTGCCGCAATCGTAATTAGGATTTTAATCGTTCTATCTTTAATAACAAATCCTTGTATCGTTATTTACATCTTGGACTATATTTAGAATAGCATATCCACGATCAATTGTAATCAGCGCTGAGGTTAGACGGTTGATATTTGATATACTGAATCCAATACCTGGAAAAAGACCAACAATAGATGAAGTGATACGTTCCAAATGGCTCGCCGGTGTCCCATATCGTATATTTCTTCAGGCTATCAGTGATTCTATAATTGATTCTGAACAAGTTACGTAAAAGACTTGAAGACCTCACATAAAAGCATGCCGCAGAAATCATAAAATTTTGTTGACAACTTACGATACTCGTTAGAAGACAGGGATTAACTTTATTATAGTAAATTATAGAACAACACTATCTAGCAGTAAAAATTGCCATTTTTCACTACACTTTTTAATATTGAGAAAAGATTGGTGCTCTGCAGAACAAAATTTCTTTACCACAATGATCAATGACAAACTTCCACGTCTATGCATTCTAGTTTGACAACTGATCAAAATTATTCCTATATGTCCACTAGTAACCGTTTAGAAGTGCATTTCTAGTGAATTAAAAAAATTTTAACGTAACACTTGGCAAGACCAATACGAAGCAATTCCTCACTGGGAGTTTAGTAATAAGATACTGGATTAATAGGGGTATTTTATTATCAATGACATCAAGAACAAAAGTATATCCATTGTCACTGAGTTCTCAAGCTGTTGTAAACTTGCGTCATTATTCGTATATGTCTTACTTTGCTGAAAACTACTGCCTTTCCATAGATATCAAAACAGTAAAAGTGATCACTTTCCTGTATTTGTCATGAGAATGCAAGAACCACCCGTGAAAGAATTCAGTTCCATGAGAAAATTTTGTGTGCAATCTTTTAATCGTTTTCTTGTACAGCTTAATATTCAATAGTTTGGGCCTTTCAGAAAACCTCATTCATGAACCTTGACAATAAAATATTTTTCTCAGTAAGTCTGAAACACGGAAAGAAAAAATTCGGCTCTAAGTTCCAATTGGAAGCATCCTACGAATAATTCAGCGTAAAAAAAGTCTAGAATAAATCACACTAGTTAGAAAGGAATCAATACACAATCCACGTAAACTTGGTTACATTAATTACATCACTAAGGAAAATGGACTGCAGACCAGCCCAATGAAAATTTATGTCTCAGTTCAGTTTAATTTTTGATTTCAAATTAGGGATCACAAAGGCAGAAATGCTTCTATGTAGGTTATAAACTGGTAAGGCTAAATGATTTGTTGATTACAATTACGTCATTATGAACTCCAAAAACGAATGTTTACTTTGTAATCAGTCAATTAGTTTGCAAGTCGTACTGGTTACTGTTCTTTTGTTGCTTATCGATACCTGTTTCGTTCTTCACCAGGTGAAATAAATGTTCTGCAGCATGTAACGTATGCAGCACTTTAAACCTGGGAAATGGCTCCAATGACTCAAATAATTTTTCTGTGTAATTTAGACTAATTGCTGCAGGCGAGAAAAGTATGTTTGGTCGAAAGTTGTTCGTTGCTCGTGCTCGCTTGAGTAGCTTATCTCGGCAGACTTCTATATTCAGGTGCGTCTTCTTATTGACTTTGGTGTACTGAGGTGGTTTGTACATTCCATACATTTTTCTCTGAAGTCCTAAGCCATGTACATTTTTAATAAATTTTTCATCTCTGATATTATTTAGTATTCTTTACTGGGAATCTATACATATTCGTAGAAAAAAACGCATATTTTTTCGTTATCAGAATAATGCTTTCATTTCTTGAAAATGAGTAGCATAAAAATATTTTTTACCATTTATCATTTGAGTGAGAAAGTAGTCGAGACTAAAAATATTTGAAAAGTATCAGATACGTTATTACCTGTAAAGTTATTTATTTTGCGAAAACTTATTTTGTGTTTCTTTTCAGTGGCACAGGTGTGACTTCTGAAAAGTTCATGAGAAATGCAGTGAATGAGCCGGTGTTAACCTATCAAAAGGGTAGCGTCGAAAGAATAGCACTTGAAAAAGCAGTTTCTGACATAGCTGGCGCAATAACTAATGTTCCACTAGTCATTGGAAAGGAGAAAATTTTCACAAATCTGTATGAAAATCAAATAATGGTAAATAAGGGAAATTGTGAAATTATAAAGCAGCGAAAACTAGACGTGATTTAATTACAAAGATTTATTTAGTTGCTACTATTTTTTTCAAAGTTAATGGAAAATGCAGTGAACAAATTTGTTACTGAATGTTACTGAGTTAAGAAGATACAGAATAATGATACAGTTCGAATCGGGTGACTTAATGAAGGTTGTTTGCTTGGTTTCCCGTACGTTTATTCATTTATAGCTAGAAGCTTTTGTTTCAGTGCGATGAGCTACTCGTTTTTGTGATTGCCTTTACTGTCAAGTTCGTAAATTCTCAGTTCAAAACAAAATAAAATCAGGCTTTAAGTTACTGCATTAAATATTCTGATAAGAGCTTTATTTCAGCCTTCCGACCATCAGAAAGTTATCGCACGATTTGCACATGCTACTAGTGAACAAATTGAAGAAGCTATTCGAGTCGGTTTAAATGCCAAACAAAAATGGGAGCGCAAGCCATTAAGGTGCCTATTCTTTTGTAGTTGAAGTGATTTGCAAGGTTTTGCGCTTATACTATCAAAGTAGTTAAAATAACATCAGCTCTACGTGAATTACTTATTGCTGCTTAAATCTTGAATTATGGCCCTGTAATTTTTTTAAGAATTATGTATATTTACTTTATTTTGTGTATGACTGATGATTTATTGATAAAAAATATTTAAATTAATGAGTTACAATGTTGTTGCAGTTTAAGTCAAGTAATTTCTAACTTACTTTTTTAAAATCTGCCAACCCTTAAGAATTTTTAAGCACCTGACTTTTTAATTGGGGTCTTCTAGATTCATTTTCATGTCACTTCCATTTTCTTTTTTTGAGGTTGAAGATCTTAAATTAAGTGGGATCAGTGATCAGTTTAATTTTCATTCAAAATAAATTAATTGATATCCATGGTTGTTTCAACAGTCCTGTGCTGTTCCCATGAGCTTAGTCTTCATGTAATGTGTTCCCAGTTCTTGACTAAGCAATCATGAAAATTTTAGATTCAGTTAAATTTGTCATTATCGCTGTTGATTTTTCTAGAGAACGTGCTGATGTATTACTACATGCAGCTGATCTGTGTGCCGGAAAATACCGAATGAAACTAAATGCTGCGACGATGCTTGGGCAAGGAAAGAATATTGTGCAAGCAGAAATCGATTCAGCTTGTGAATTGGTAGATTTCTTCCGATTCAATGCAAAATTTGCTTTAGATGCGGAAAAATATCAACCTATTTCCCTGAAAAATGTGACAAATACTATGATTCTTAGGTTAGTAGTTCATTCGTATTAACCAAGATCTCAAAAATCGTACTCTTACTGGTTAGAATGATTCTTTCATTCAAAATAAGTATCGGGTGTATTCGATCAGAAATATTTTGTAAGAAACATTTATAAATATATAAGCTGTTTTACATGGTTTTTCTAGGAGCCTTGAGGGATTTGTTGCTGCGGTTGCACCATTTAATTTTACAGCAATTAGTGGAAATTTGGCTACAGCTCCCGCATTAATGGTTACTTTTTGTGTAATATGAAAGAAAAATTCAGAATAAATACATGTACTTGAAATAGCCGCAGTTCTCCAATTTACTTAGAGCAGATGAGTTTGAAATTTATTTGTTTCAGGGTAATGCTGTTTTGTGGAAACCTGCATGTACCGCGGTTTTAAGTAATTACTTCATTTATGAGGCTTTGGAAGAAGCTGGTAAGTTGATTATCCTTTAATGCGCTCTTTTCTGATATATCTCAAATTTTGGAATTTTCTGCGAAGTTATTCAATAAGTGCACTAAAAGAGATTTTTCTATCATCCAGAACAGTTTATTTAGGCCTTCCACCTGGAGTCATATCATTTTTGCCATCAAGAGGTCCAGTTTTTGGGGATGCAATCACGTCATCTCCCTTTCTCTCTGCCATAAACTTTACTGGTTCTGTACCAACATTCAAATATTTGTGGAAAAAAGTCGCAGAGAATTTAGACACCTACATTTCATTTCCAAGATTGATAGGAGGTTTGAATTCTTTTTTAATGGGTTTATCAATAAAAAAAATAAAATACTTTTCCTCTTGGGATAATTTTTCTTTTGTAAGTTGTAAGGGCTCAATTTATTTTTCACCTATTATTTTTTTATGGTCCGTGTGCTTAATTAGTTAATCAAAAGACGTTTACGATGTCTGCATTTCTTAAGAAGTTGAGCAGCCTTTTCATATCATCATTTGACTAGCATTTTACCAAGTTCCATTCGTTCAAAAGATGAGATAAAAACCCTAGTGCAGTTATGTTGTCTCAAAAAAAAATTCAGAATGTGGAGGAAAGAATTTTCATTTCATTCATCCGTCAGCGGATCTGGATACTGTTGCACCATGTACTATCCGTGCTGCGTACGAGTATCAGGGACAGAAATGTAGTGCTTGTTCACGAATTTACGTACCGGAAAGTTTGTGGCCTACTTTACAAGCCAAACTTGAATCCATACAAAAAGAAATAAAAGTTGGAGATGTGGGTTTCCTGTTTTAAGGGTGTATGTAATAACTGTTTTAAATGCTGTTTAAAGAAAAAAAAAAGTAGTAATTATGTTATATATAATCTAGCCTTGCTTCCGACTAGTATTCAGTATTTTACCGAATCTCAAGCTATGTATTGTGATTTCGCAGAACTGAAACTAAAAACCTTTAATTTTCGTAGGTTCGTGATGGTTCAGTTTTCATGACAGCTGTTATTGATGAAAAAGCTTTTAAATCAATTCGATCGTATATTGATTATGCCAAAACAGGGAAGGATGGAGCAAAAATAATTTTTGGAGGATCATATGATGACACCAAAGGATATTTCATTCAGCCAACTCTTATACAAGTTGATAATTGGGATTCAAAATTGCTTACAGAGGTACATTTATTTTTTTTACCAGTGTACATCATTGTAGCTCATTGTATTGAATGTTAATATCTTTTTGAACAATCAGGAAGAATGATTGCTTGCAAAAAATTTCAGATTTAAATCTTGTTATTTATATCTTCTAAATCTTGCTTAAGATGTGATGACAATAAAGAACACTTTTCAAAACATTATTTACTCTTACATTTGGAGGGATTTAAATCTATAGAATGAACATACAGTGGTCCCTTTAAATCTTGTGTGGATCATATATTTTGTTGCGATTAATGATAAAATGAAACATGTATATATATATATATATATATATATATATATATATA
>UYYF01004507.1:0-50355 GCA_900618365.1 Thelazia callipaeda
TAATGTATATTATAAAGATAATCGTAATAACAATGAATGTAATGGTGCTTACTTGCATTAATTTTTCTCATAAACAATAATATTAATGTAAGTAATAGTAAAGTTAATTTTATCTTAATTAATTCGTATAATAATAATAATAATAATAGTAATAATAATAATAATAATAATAATAACAGCGGTAATAACTAATGTCCAGTACAGTGAAAAAAATCAACTTAGGCTTCACGCGAGAAAATAAAAACAATGAATAGCTATAAAATTAAAATTGAATTTCCACAAGTATTTTTTGTGTGATATTTTTGCGTGCAAAAATATAATTTTATATTATTTCATATTAAAATTCAATCTATTAGTATTTTTATATTGAATTTGAGTTATTGCAAAAAAAAATATAATTTCAAAGTTTTTATTTAAAATAAATACAGTAATAAATTGTAGCTAGTAATTTCTTCAAATACATAACTTTCAGATGAAGTTAAAAGTTCAGTTAGAAAGTTATTTATTTGAATGATAAATGAAGATTTATACCAGTTTTTCTTAGTTTTGGGTCGTCTGATCAATCATAAGAAAAATATACGCTGATCAGAGTGATCGTTCAATGATTTAGAAAAAATGATGATAATTCTGGTGATAAATGATAAAATTTTTACAGGCAGTATTGAGTTAAGTTGCAAAATTGAAAGAATCGCTTATGTTAAAATTTAGCTTTACTGATTTAAAAAATTTTATTACCTAAAATTTTATTAAATTTTTAAGTTATTAATTACTATTATATCAAAAATTAAAATTAAAAGCAACAAAATGACAAAAAATTGGCTTATAAGCAAAACAAGAAATAAATTCATGTTTATTTTCCTCTTCAGAGTATTTTAATACATTATTAATTCAATGTGTTTTTACTTCTAAGAATAAAACTTGTTGTGATAAATTATTTTGACAATTTGATAAATTTGCTATTTTATATTTGCTAGTAAACAGTAATACACTTTTAGAAATAACAAACAATAAACTAATTGTGATTATTCTAAAACTAATCGATAATTTACTTTTATATACAATAAATAAAAATAATTTTTCAGTATTTCATTAATAAAAGTGATAAATATCATAAATGATAAATTAGCAAAATGATTTAATCAATAAAGATTAATGATTATGTTAACAAAAATACATAAATTTTGACAAAATTTGCATATGATCTGAATTTTTTGTAAATAAAAATTTTTTTAAAAAATAATTTAAAAAATTTACTCTTATTTTATGCTTGCCAAAGTGTTCAAAAGTTCATCATAACAGTATATAACTTAAAGTTTGCTCTATTTTAATTATTTGATTGTATATTATTGAATAACTGTCATCACATTTATATTAATTGCAACAAAAATGATTGAATTATTATCCGGATTGGAATTATTAATATAAAATTAAATTAAGTCAGTATCACATGGAGGTTATTCTTTTTTGTATTATTGATTCCCTCGCTGACTCGTATTCTGGCATTCTCATTATATTCTCCCTGCGCTCACTTCTGTTAAGATGTTCTCCGATGTTTCACCCTCGTGAAATGCATAACACTCATCAATAACATTAATGGTTATCTTAACATATACACACAAATTTTGATAAAATTTGCATATGATCTGAATTTTTTTTAAATAAAATTTTTTTTAGAAAATAGTTTAAGCACTACGGATTGAATATATGCCTCAACGTTATCAGATATACTTTGCGTAGCGTAGCGTTTGTGGAAATTCTCAAAATTCAATCCCAAGTTATCACATACGCTGCATTTTATTTCTGACTCGAATTTGTTAGCTAGTAGTTTATACTTTTGCTTTTTCTCGGTCTTGACTGCTTTCAACCTGTCTTAACTAGTGAATGCCAACTTCTATCAAAATACTTCACGTCGTTTCTTCTCGTTCATGCTTATTTTTATATCTGTTCTTACTAGTGTATCGACTCTGATATCTACGTTCTCATTCACAACAACCTTCTGAACAGAATGCCTTCATATGAGCGGGAATGCTTCCAAACCATGCTTCTTGCAAAGTGTGAAAACGGTAGGCCATCTATCACCGCGGTGAGAAAAAAAGAATGTTATATCACGACTATACTGCAAGATACAATGTCGGATGGACCGTGTATCCTGGTATACAATAAGAAGGGTCAAGATGTACTTCTGATAGAAGTTCGCAACACCGTTCATGGCAGGTTGGTAGCAATTAAGATCGAGAAAATATAATTTGGTGGCGAATAAACTCAGGGCAGAGATGAAAAAATGCATACATTTAGCTGAATTTTTTAAAAACAATAATTTTTTTTTGGATAAGTGTAAGATTGGAATCTGTATTGCTGGCAATGCAGCATGGCATGAAATGCCAAAGGCTTTATTTACTGAATACAAAATTAGGCGAACTTAATTTTATTTGCAGATATCAGTCAAGTATTAATTAAGATAAAGCTTGAATAAGTGAAACAGTTGAGCTACTTAATTTATATAATGATTATCAGATTGTTATTATCTCATAATCTTTACTTTAAGAATAAAGCTACTCAATCATTTTGATTTTTGGCATGCATTTGAACAAATACAAAACAAAATCAAAAATTTTACACAGTACTGAAACTGACATTGATTCAAATTAAAACCTTGATTCAAATTATGACTTCAGACATAATTACAACTATTTTATTTCATTTCTCGTATTTAATCACAAATTTATGAATAATGATTAAATATTAAATAAAATTTGCATATTCATTGATTAATTCAAAGCTACAATTGGAGTTTCGAAATTATTAAAAAATAAAGCTCTGAAATGAGTGAAAATTACAAATTTAAAATTCATTTTAAATTTTCTAAAAAAGAAATTTTAAACTATTATAGTGACAAATTTGGTAGTAATTGCAATGAATACATAAAGCATGAAGGAAATTATTAAAAATTGAATTAACTTTATAAAAAAGTTCAAAATAAATGTAAAGTAAAAAATATTTTCAATAATTCAATAATTTAATTATAATTAAAAAGGAGTACTGGATTATGTTATTAGTGTTAAAAGTACACAAACACTGATTTACTTAATAAATTATTGCGAATTATTTTGAATGATAATTATTACGAATTGAAGTCACTACAATTTGACAATTATTTGGAAATAGATTCTATTTTCAATTATTTTTGAATATTGTGGTTTAAAGTGATTATGTAAAAATTACTATGAATTTAAAAATACTTCTAAATATCATAAATTAAAAGTTATTTAATGTAAAGTTCAACTATTTTGAAATTGAAATGTAATATGCAATTGTATAGAAATCTATGAAATAATAATTCAATGAAAAATAAATTCATACAAAATGTTATGAGATAAAAGGCTGAATTTTAATAACTTTCAGAACTTTTAAATGATAAACAAAAAAAAATTAGCACTTTTTATAGCAATAAAATTCTGAATTACTTAAAATTAATTTTTTGAATATGAAAAAAAATTCAAGCATTGGCTTTGCAAGTAATATCAATAGTTTGGAGCAACTGTTTTCATAAATTGTGCAGTTTAATGTTTTTTTGAACTTTGAAATAAACATATGTATGTTGTTAAAGTCTGCAGATTTACAAAAGGATATTTTTTCAGCTATAAAAATTAATCCAATTCGAATATAATGTTTATTCGTGTATATTTACATAAAAATATTTAATAATATATCCTAAATAAATATCTAACATTTTTAAAATTTTGGAACTATTTTTATTTATGTTATTTTTTGACTACCTTAACTTAAATAATATTGTTACATATTTTATTTATTATGAATTTTAATAAAATTTACTAATAATTAGTAATCGTTGTGAGTTTTTCAAATTGCCATTTGATTTTTTCGGTTTTAAAATTTCATAGATATCAAAAATTTTCAAATTTAAGAAAAGTTCATGCCTATTCAAAATTTTTTAAACTTGATAAAAGTTTAAAAATTTTTAATATGCATGAAATAAGAAAAATAAAAACTTTAATATAAAATATTAAAAAATATTTCAAATCTCAAATAATAACTTTAATAACGTTAAAAAATTATTAAACTAAGTTTCACAAAATAAAAAAAGTAAAAAAAATAATAAAATAAGTAAATGTTTTTATTATAAAAACAAAAGAGTTCTTATTGCGAATATATATTATAATTTTAATGAGCAATCAGTGAACAAACAGAACTCGCAGTAATATGTTATTAATGATATAATAATGATCAGATTATTATTATTATAAATCATCAAAAAATAATTTTCTCAACCTATCATTTAGTTATAACATTGTTATTTAAATAATTTTTTGCAAAGAAATACTTTTTCACTTATGTTAAAATATTTTTATTTTATTTTATTTCTTTCAGTAAGCTAATCGATTTGTAATAAAGTATTGAAAATGAAAATGGTTTAGGATTTTAGAATTAAAAATTTTATAATTCAAAAGTAAAATGAGATTAATATTCATTTTCAATTTAATTAATCAAAAAACTTCCACTTATTCAAAAAATTAGCAGTCTTTCAAAATAATTGTAAGTCATAGTGATAATAATAATAATAATAATAATAATAATAATAATTGTGAAAATAAAAAACATTAACATTACTGCTTCTTAGATAGACTGCCACCAATTTTTACGTGTAGTTTTTTAGAGTGTATCCTCAAAAAAACACACTTTTCCACTTCTTCTATTTCATTCTAGTAAAAAATTATAAAAAAAGAATCTAACTCTAATTAAGTATAAATTAATTAAGAATGAATCAAGTATAAAATTTTTTAACGCCAATTAAAAATTGTTTTAATGATATAACTACTTGTCAGATACATAATAATTTTTCACATCCAATTTTTGTAGTACCTTTGAGAATGCATATGCTAATTTTTTTTCATTTTTTGTCTAGACTAAGTATGAAAATCAAAAATGCACTACCAATTAAATATTTTATGTGACATGAATTAGATGTTTGATGAATTCAGTGCTAATTGCTTTTATATTGCTTATTTGTAATCACGATTTATAGTTCCAATTTATTATTGAAATATATTCATTATTTTTTTTTGAATTACATTCATTACTATATTCATTTTTAGATTTATAAGTTAAATTATGAATAAAATCGAAAAAGGCGTTAGTACAAAATAGAAAATTTGAAGTAAATTAATGCTAAAGTTAATTAATTTACCTAAGTTCACTTTGACTTCTTACTTTTTGCTATACTTTACTTGTTTGGTTACTCTCTTGCATATTACTTCCATTTTCATTATTTCTATGGTTACCAATAATGATTTCATAGTAAATTTCAAATGCATAAACTCATATTACTTATTTTCTTGTTTGTTTCTTATAACAAAACTTTACTTTCTTTAATTCTGAAATATCTACTTTTTAAAATTTTGAATTTTAAAGATTGAAAAGTAATTATTTCCTTTAATATTTTAGTTTTGACTTATTAAAAACTTTAACCTTTTTAATCCGTTTTTGAAACATTTTTATCACAATTTATGCTTTTCCTCTTCAATATTTGATTCGAATAATTAAAATATTCGAAAAAAATACATTAAGTAGTTGTTTTTGGCATATGTATAAGATCACATTTTATTAATATTTTTCAGCTTAGAATTTTCAGACAAAAAAAAGTATAAAAAAAGAAATAAATTGCTAAAAAGTTATACACAAATGTATTAAAAATAATTGTTAAGGTTATTTTAAAAATAATTTTTAACGTTATTTTGTTTAATATACAAAAAATCATACTTTTTGAAATTTTTATTTTGTATTTTTACAGTTTTTTCTCTTCAATATTCGATTAAATTATTTGTTTACATATATAAAACAAATTTACTGATCGCGTGCATTTTTTCATTTTTGAAATTAAAAAAAATTTTTTTTTTGTATTTTTAAACACATTACTTATGAAACTTCATATTTCATATTATTTTTATGGACTTTTTATAGCAACGTATGAATATTAATGTTTTTTACAATTTTCAATTTGCCAAAAAAATAGTTAATTTATTTATTCGAATTTAACCTAAATTCTAATTATTTTTCCAGTAATATTTTTAGCGCCAAAAAAATTACATTTCAAGCGCCAAAAAATCACTTTTTAAATGGTTTTATAGCTTTTTATTTTAATGTTTGATTCCATTTTTGCATACCTAGCAATAAAATTATAAATTAAATTTATTTAAGACTGGAAATATTTTTTGGATAATTACCAAGCTAAGAATAATTGTATTTTTGAGCTTTTTGATTTTTTTTGTGGATTTGATTTGAACATTTTTAAATATTTTTATGATATTCAGGTTTTTTGTTGTAGGGATATTTTTGAATCAATGTTTTTTCACTTTTTTCATATAATAAGCTTTAGATTGATAAAAATTAAATTTGAATATATCAAAAGATAGTCACTGTGACTAATGTTTGATTACTTATTACTTTTCTGAAAAAAGGTAACGTGTGTTTTCGTTAACTTTTTTCCTTGGCATTTGACACAATAATTGGTACATATTTGTTTTAGTTTTAGTTAAGTCAACTGAAATGTATATTATTCTTTAGGTATTACGTTTTTTAAGTGTATCTTTTGTGAAATTCTTTAATAAAAATTTTCTAAATATAGCAGACTTGTTTCACGTAAATTTAAATAAAAAAGGAACTTGAGAATATTTAAAATTAGATTATTTGAATAATTAATATTTAATGACAGTAATTAAAAAAATTTTTCATTCAAATTAGCTGTATTTACAAAATTTAATAAGCAATTTTTTCATTAACTATTAGTCAATAATTTTTAAATATGCAAAAAAAGACATTCAGTATCTATTCATAATTTAGGTCCGATAATAAAAATTCATATTTGCAAAAATAAATTATTAATAACAAAAAGTATGAAGACAAAGTAAGTTTGTGGTTGAATATTAAGTAATTACTGTATAAATGCAAAAAAATGGGTTTATGCCAAAGTCAAGAAGCTCAAGAGCAACTTGCTCGAAACAAAGCAATTGAAAGACAACTCAATCAAGATAAACGAACTGGATCATCTATTGTAAAGTTACTTTTATTAGGTATGTTAATATTTTATACTTTATTCATATTATTCATATTCATATTATTATTATTATTAATTATTAATTATTAATATCGACAATATTAATATTATTACTATTGCTAACAACGCTATTACTTACAATTTTGCAATATCAAGAAACTTTTAGATTGCATTTTAAACAAATTAAAATTTTAAAAGACATAAATAAGCGCAAAATTATTATGGAAAAAAATATTTTATTGCTTCAAAATTATAATTTTCAAAAAACGAATATATGCAAAATTTTTGAAAGAATTAAAAAAAGATTCATATAGAAATTAAAAATTTTTCATGGCGACTTTCTTAAATTAGTACAAAGTAAATTTTGTACAAATAATTCACAAATAATTTCAAATTACTAAAAAAAACCGACTTTTGCATTAACAAATTATAAAATAAATAATTTGGAATAGCTAAAACTTAAATAAGAAGTCGAGCAAAGTTTTTGAAAGCCTAAATAAGAAGTCGAGCAAAGTTTTTGAAGCATTTTTTTTACTAATCCCTTTTAAGTCATTAAATTTGTAATATATTACTTTTACGTTACTTTTTATTTTTTCAAAAAAAATTTATTTGCTTCGCTTATTCGTTAAGTTCATTACGTAAGTGCATATTAAATACTCACTTTACTAAATTGCTAAAATTTTATAATTTGTTATACTTCAAAATTACTGTGCAATCTGATTTGAATTTGGCATATTCTGATGTATAAAGGCAATAATAATTTTAGCCATATTTGAGTTAAATTATTTACAAACTTTGCAGATTAGGGAAGATCTCATAAACAAGGCAAAATGCTTAATAACTTATAAGTGAATTTAACTTTTGATTAGTAATAATTTTACGAATATTTTTTTATTTAGAGATTAGATTTACTAAATTTATATTTTAAAAATTAGTTTAAGTATTCTTAAGTATTATAATTATTTGACTATTAGCATTTTAGGTGCTGGCGAGTGTGGGAAATCAACAGTTTTGAAGCAAATGCAGTAAGTCCTATAAAATTGGCATGATTTATTTGATTTTATAATTAAATTTTCAGTATATATAGTCAAGCTGACGTCATTTGTAATAATTAAAACTCAATTTTATTTTTTTAAAAGTTCTTTTTAAAAGTATTTGAAAAGCAAATTTATAAAGTCTAATACTCATGGTATTTGTTGAAATTAAAATTTAATTTAGTTATACGTACGTTTATGCAATTGCGTTGCATTTACTTGTAACGCAATATTGCATAAACTTGATTGCATGCGCAAATTATTTTAGATGCTCTTAAGTTTCAAAATTATTATTCAGATTATTAGAGTGGATTTAATAATTTTCAATCGGTACAAATTTTACGAAAAAATAATAATATATATTAGAAATTCTTTCATTCATAAAAAATTCAAAAGATAAATCATTGTAAAAACATTTCTATTCCAAAATTCTTTATTTCACTGAAAAACAAAAATTTTTATATAATAATTGGCATAATTAATCTTATTAAATAACTTGTAAGGCAATTATGTTTTATAGATAAAAAATTATTTGCTAAAAATCTTCAAAAATATAAATATGTGCTGATTTAATAATGATACTTATTTTTATCTATGCCAATTTTTTATTTGGCAACTATAAAATTTTAGAAAATTTTAAATTTATTAAAAAAAAATCTACGCAAAAGTCGTGATGTAGAATAAATTTTAAAAAGTTTGAATAAAAGAAAATTGCATATATTCATATTTTTTCAAAATTATTCCCTCTACACAACCAAATTTAAAAATTTATTTTCAATATATTTGCGCATGCATATTTTAATTAAATAATGCTTATTCATGCGCATATATGATGTATTTTTTACATATGTAAATTTTAAACATAATTTTTTGCTTGGCAATTATACCAATTATTTTTACAACAACTTTTTATATCTTTTTATAATTATGCAAATTTTTTCAGAATTCTTCACAATAATGGTTTTACTGAAGATGAAATCAATGAGCGTAAAGCAGTAGTGTACAATAATACAGTAACATCAATGTGTGCAATGTTAAGAGCAATGGATAATATTCTTCATCTTCCTCTGAAAGATTCTAATAAAGAAGTCTGAAAACTTTAATTTTACTTTACAACTACTGAATTCATTTAAATTAGCAAATAAAAAACTTTCCTAAATATTAATTTGAAAGCTAAACTAATAATTATTGACAACATCTAATTTAATAAAAGAAAATGCAAATTTTCATGTGTATTAAATTTGAAACGATGCTAATTTAGAAGCTAAAAAAGAAAAATTAAACTTACAAAATATTTATATCAAAAATTTAATTATTATCTTCTGCTTTTGCACTGCCATCAGCAATAACGACATAGATGAACTGTTTTGAATCTAATTTTTATTCATTCTTTTATCACTGAATGATATACTTTAGTTAAAAATCAGTTAGATTTATAAGTTATTGATTGATTGATTCTTTTAGTACGATCAATTACTTGATGGAATAAAATCTTAATAGAATTTAGGTGGAAAAAAGAAGGATTTATGAAGTTGTTGAAGCTGGCGATGAATCTGAACCATTTACAGATGAAATTGCAAACGCACTTATATCGTTGTGGTCTGATGAAAATGTTAGGAAAGCATATGAAATGCGCAGTGAATATCAACTTAATGATTCTGCAAAATAGTTAGTAAAAAAGTTTGAATTCTAAAGTTATTATTTTCTAAAATTATACAATTATGAATAGATTTTAATTACTTAAAAACTAATATAACCAAGTAATATATGCTTAATGAATGTTAATGTATTACTTCAAAAGTTTTGAGCAATACAAAATAACTGAGTTTATTTCAATTTAGTAAAAATAAAGTAATACAATATAAAAAATACGCATGAAATATTTAATAAAATAAAAGAAAAAAAGAAGTATTTAATAAAATGCAGCTTTATTCAGTATCATTTAAAAATTTTGCAGTACTAGTTATTAAGTAATTCTGTAAGCTCAGAACTACTTTTTTGTTTAAAAAAATAATGCAAGTCTACAACAATTTAAATTATAGCTTTATATATATTTTATTTTAAAAATAATTTAAAAAAGGATATAAATATATGATTTAAAAATTTAGTTGAATTAAATGGATGAATAATTGATACTAAGCAATGAAAAGAATTTATAAGTATTAAATACTACATAAACGAGTAGATCAAACAAAAATTTGCATAAATTTAATTGTTACTGTCATCAAATATATGATTTAATATCAGAAAAAGTGGTTAAAATTGTGAGAATATCAGTTATCAATTAAAAATATGAGATATTATGATGGTTTTTATATTGTAAAGTATATCTTTACTTGTTATTTAAATTGTATTTTTATAACATTTTGTAATATGATCTCTGCTGCATATCTAATTAATAAAACAATAAGAGAAATAAGCATATGATAATTACAACTGTTGATTTAATTACATGCAAATTATGCTTATATTTTACATATGTTTTTTTAATATGACTTTGTAATACTTTCAATAATATTTGATTTTTAGGTAAATTTTGATTATAATTAAACAAAAAAATTACTCAGAGAGTCAACTGAGTCTTTTTTTTTTTTGCAAATAATAAAATATTTACTCAATATTTTTTAAAATTGATATAATACATACCGTAATTTACAGATAAGCAGAACGTATACAGTTTTTAGTAATATTTTTTATCGTTAACAAATTCTTTAGCAACCATAAAAGATACATATATTAGTTAGAAATAATTTCTGAAAACAATAAAATGAAAATGCTCATACTTATGGGACTTATTTTGTTAGTGAAAGGAAAATTATTTCGGATTTTTAAATCATTATCTTTTTATTATTTTATAATTATTTATAAAAAATTATAAAAATAACTTTTGACTTCTTTTGTTCTGCATTTTTCAGCTTTTTGGATTCAGTAGCTCGCATACATGAACCTGGTTATCGACCTACGGAACAAGATATTTTATTTAGTCGTGTTGCAACAACTGGTGTTGTAGAAGTAAAATTTAAAATCAAAGAACTTGATTTTAGGTTAATTTTTTGAATCAATCAATAAATCACTTCAACTTTTTAACTTTGTATAGCTATCACTTCTCACTTTTTTTACAGGTATAATTAATAAGATAAGTTTTTTTCTAAAAAATTTTATTCTTTAGGTGAGATATTAATTATTATCACAGTCATGAGTATTGATATTATCTTGTTTCACATTGAAAAATTAATTTGAAATAATGACGACAAATGATATCGTTTTTTTAACATCCATCTAATCGGTATTTTTAATTTTATCATGATTAAACAAGTGATTATTACCACGCAAATATTATTAATTAAGCACATAATTACTGAATGTTAATTACAATATTTAGCCATAAATAAGTATTGTTATTGTTTAGTCAGCAACACTAAGAATATCATTGTATACTTATTATTAAATAAAGTAAAATATAAATAGAGTATTTGATGTCGGTGGGCAACGATCAGAACGTCGAAAGTGGATTCATTGTTTTGATAATGTAGAATCAATTATTTTTATTACGGCTGCTAGCGAATACGATCAAGTACTTTTTGAAGACGAAACTACGGTAAGTTTTAAATTTAAATTATCAGTTCACAATTAAAAATTTGCATATTCAAATAAAAGATTCTCATTTTGTATTGGTACTTCCTCTTACAAATTGCTTGCACTTAATTAAGTCAATAAAATATTAATTCAAATTTTTTGCTTATCTACAAATTTTCTACACTAATTACTAACGAAAAATTTTTCGTTACGATGTTTAATAGTTTAAATTGTTCTTATAAAACCAAATTATATTGAACAGTTATTATTAAGTAAAGTAAAATATAAATAGAGTAATTAATTAAGTGTTGGTGGACAACGGCTAGAACAAAGAAAGTAATACTACATACATTTATTATTACAACAAAATGAAAAAATGCTCAATTTTGAATTAGAATTTCACCCTTTAATATTCTTTATTAATTCCAATATTTACTTTATTTAATTATAAAGGTAATTAAATTATTTAAGTTATAAGTAATTTTAATAAAGGAATAAAAATTTATTAAGTAATTAATTAAGTACAGAATCGTATGATCGAATCAATGCAATTATTTTCATCCATTTGCAACAGTACATGGTTCCTCTCAACTGCAATGATTTTATTTTTAAATAAAAAAGATTTATTCGCAGAAAAAATTCGACGTGTCAATATTACTACTGCTTTTCCTGAATATGAAGGTATGTCAGTATTATTAAAATATATTATTAACAGAAAAAGTTAAAATTTATATATAGTAATCAAGTAATTTTAGAAAGTTATTCAAATATTTAAAGTAAATGCATATTTTGTACAAGTTATTTACATTCACAAATAAAGTAACTACTAAAGTTTCCTTGATCAATCAATGGTATGTTCTAACCAAATACTCAAATATTAAGCGTGAATTTTGAGGCAATGATCAAAAATTCTTCTAAATATATGATTATAATGGTTTTAGATCTGAGTAATATGAGAAATTCTTACTATTTTGGGTTTTTTTTAAAAACTATTTGATCATTTGGATTAACTGATTGGTATGCGAAAATTTTAGCATTATTTTTACTTCACTTTTAAAAATTAAATTAACATTTTACAAAATGATTCGTCATTTCACAAATTCAAAATTGGCAACTTTTTTAATCTATGCTTCAAAAAATATTTTCAATTAAACGAAATTAAAATTTACATCTGAGGTCTTAAAAAAATAATTTTGATTTAAAAAAGATTAAAGGTTTTATTATTTTCTAATTCGAAAAATACGAAAATAATAAAATTTATTTTTTGTAAAAGTGGCATTTATGATTCTAAAACAATAGAAGAATAAAGCGGGAAAATATTCGAAATTAATTCAAAATAAAGTTTTCAATATAAATCTAATAAAATAAAATAAAAATTATAACGTTTGCTTCATCTTCACCTTTAGAACGTTTGAGTATAACTACATATTTATTTGGTATTTATAGTAATCATAACAACAACATTTTTTAAATAAGCAAACATCTTAAATTGATAAAACATCGGGCAAAAATTTAATTTTTGTTAAACTAAAATAAATCAAAATCTAAAATAATTGAGATTATCGCAAGTCACAATTTTTTGAACTTAGATAAAAAATCTGTGTCCACCCACGCTCATAAAACTCTTTTATTTTTAACTTATAATTTCTCAAAATAGGATTACTTTTAAATTTTAATCACTCATTATTCAAAATACTCTAATTTCAAAAAATGAGTAACTATAGCATATTCCCTGAATAATCCACCCACTATCACTAATATAATTGTTTGCAATAAAGCAATATGAAAATACTCTAAATGTTATCCATAACTTTAATATTCAAACTTTTTTACTTTTTCGTTTTCTAATTTCCTCAAATTTTAAATGCTAAAAATACAAACCTCAAAAGTTCAAGTGACTAAAAAAATATTTTAATCTAATAATTAAATACTCAGTTTAACTACATCAAAATTAAAGGTTATTTTATAAATTCTAGAATTTCAACTAATTAAAATATTGCAAAAAAACTAATGAAAGTTTTACAATTCATAAAAATGCTAATTTTCAGGTGGCCAAAATTATGAAGAAGCGATGAATTATATTAAAGTAAAATTTAGTGAACTGAATTTAAATTCAGATAAGAAAACAATTTATATGCATGAAACATGTGCAACAGATACTAATCAGGTACAACTGGTTATATCAAGTGTTATTGATACCATTATACAAAAAAATCTGCAAAAAGCAGGAATGATGTGAAGAAATTTACAGTGCTACTGAGAATATTTCTTTCGTGATATTTACTTTCTAATATTCTGCAATAAAATGTACTCAATAATTTCACTATAAAAAATGTACCAAACCACTCAATCACAAAGACCAACAAAATAGTACCTTAACTGATCTAGAGATGAATTTTAGCATAGTCACACCTATTATAGCTACTCTTCACATCAATTCCACCCTTATTTGTTGACTATATACTCATTATTTGAAAAAATTATTTTTTCGAGAGTTCCGTTTGAGTGTTAATAATGAACTGTTCCAAAGATACGCCATGCACAAGCAACATTTATCGCTTATCTGCATTTGTATATATGTGACAACATAGTATAAAAACAACAAAGCAAAACAACAACAAAGCAACAAATACATTCCTTAACTTCAAACTGCTTTTTCTCTTGGAACCGAAATTATGCAACTTTGAAAACTTTTCTTTAAGATATGTTAAAATGAACTGCAATTTTTTTACTGAAATTTTCCAACTAGTCAGGTAGAAGACAATATTTGATGCTCTTCGAGTTTTTGTTTCTTAGTCAACTCTTGGCTGCTTGAAATAAGGACTTTCAACTTTTTTCTATACTGCCTTTTTGCTTCTGTTTCTGAGATAACTTTCTTTTTTTCTTCAGTAAGCCTTTCATGGTTAGAACGTGCCCTTCTGCAGCACGTAACAGTCCTTCTTTTGATTTATGCGCCTGCTCTCGTTTCTCTTTCAACATACGAATTTTTTTCACTTTTTCCTGTTAAAAGCAATGAAAATCAGGCTCAGCTTCGTACTAGAAAACACAACAATAAAAAATATGGCAGTCCAAAAGAAAGACAACACTAACCTGCCTCCGATTCACTGATAGTCGCAAGTTATTACTCTTTTTTGATTTATCGTTAACTTTCTGACCAGTTGTCAACTTCGTCTCTACAAATATTTTATTGCAATTACAAAGTATTACAAGTCTTTATCCAGTAAAGTAAAAGTGAAAAAATGAAGTTCATGAAACTTTTCGAAAAGGGTGAAAAAAATGACAGCAAAAAAACAGTTTACAGAATAAAAACTGCTGTCAAGAATTGACATGAGACTTGACATATACGATTCACAATTTTAATATATTTTTTTATAAACTTTTACCACATCAAAAAATCTTTATTTAAAAGTCTTTTAAACAATTTTTTTATTGGAAAAAAGATATATTTACTTTTAGTACTCAACACTTTGACTTCACCA
The DNA here is from genome assembly GCA_900618365.1 of Thelazia callipaeda. Lineage (NCBI taxonomy): Eukaryota > Metazoa > Nematoda > Chromadorea > Rhabditida > Thelaziidae > Thelazia > Thelazia callipaeda. The sequence continues at coordinate 15,162 of UYYF01004507.1, forward strand.
TCTTTGTGTACCATAACCTCCATTCCTTCTGGTAAAGTAGATAATTCACCAACAATAGCCATTTCATCTCTTTTTGCCTTTATATCCTTCATTTTTAAGGGGCGAGACAGTTTTACAGCATTCCTTCTTCCTGTAATATAAAGTAAATAGAAATTCATAGAAGTACAATATCCGATTTGCCACACTTACTCGAGTAGAGATAAGGAGAATAAGACTAAAATCTAATGCTTGAATCAGCTTACCAGTCTAACATATGACTTAATTTGTTAGATTAAAAACCAATTCTCAACATCCTGCTATTATTATGCTTCTTGACATTTTGCATATGAAACAATATAATTTTCAAAGAAAAAAGCATGAGACTAACCAACACTGATATAAAGAGGTAATGAAGATCCACCAGTTACCATCTGAAGACTAATAGACTGAATGTTAATGAAACCACCAGGACAATATTTAAACACACTCTCAACAGCGACGTGAACATTTTCAACAAGATGTTCCATAGGATTACTCAGATTTCCAATGCGAAGACTTCTGAAAATTAGGATTAAAAAACCTCACGTACGACGTTCTCTGCGATTTATTAAAACGCTCAAGTATTTCAAAAATTTGAAAATAATAAAGTTTCTCCAGTTTATAAACTACATATAAGTTGAATCATGAAAGTCTCATGAAAAATAAATTTGTTCATAACAATGAAACATTACACGTAAAACTTACATTCGAGTACGGCATGGAGAAAATGGAAACATAACAGTATAATATGATCTGTTAATTTGATGATTGAGTGATCTATGTCGACCAACTACGAACCTCATAGGTACTCTACAAATCATTTCTTCAACTGCGAAAAAAAGAATTCTTAATTATGACACAAATAAAATGGTCACAATAAGGTAATAATCGCAAAATTAGAAACCTCAAGACAAATCAACCAAGTCATAAATTTGTAATAAGAAACGCATATTTAAATGCGATATGTGAGAATTTTCAAACAAATGACTTTAAAAGACCGTTATACAATTGCAAACCGACTCTGAAATTTTTATGAAATATACTTTTTTGCTTTATGAAAATCTTTGCCACAAAAACGTAAGACGCTTTTCTCCACAATAGAATCCACAAGAAATATGTCATATGCAGATGCCAATTGACGTCTTTCTTGATATGAGTGGTACACGCGTTCCAACTGTCGCTTTGTCAAAACCTGAAAAAGTTTGTTTCTAATTCATATAAAATGCTGCTTCGACGAAGACTAAAAAAACCGCAACTAAACTTTACTACCAAACATCACTTCATTAAATCTTATTTTTAGCTCTTTGCAAAATAAAAGAGTTACTCCCAATACTCCAAACGTAACTCAGATTTAAAATATGTTTCATGACTACTAAGAAACCTTATTAAAATGCTCCTTTGTCAATCCATATTCTGTTTCCAATTTATCAACCCACTCTCTGGCTTCTTTATCAACATCATGATCACATTTTCCTTTTAACGGATGATCCAAATCCCGCATAATAAGGCAAACAGTTGTATTGCCTTTCTCATGTAATGGATGTGGTAAAACACTATAAAAGAAGATTTAAAAAAGTATTTTAAAATATCGCGACTTTCCATCTACAGTTGCATAAAATCTATCAAAATTTTCAAAAAATTCTCCACCGAAAGTTAAAGATAACTTTTTAATTATTGAATAATTTTTCCTTGTTACTGAAAGAAGTACCAATAACATTGCTAGAGAGTTGTCTGCGTGAGTACTTACAAAGGCATTCTGAACAAGCTTAAGTAAGAAAAGCTAATGCTTAAAATACCTGACTATAGAGTATTATGATGCTTATTATAGATATATGTTGCAAGGTTAACACGTGGACTCAGAATTTCAAGTAAACTTAACGTTAAAACTAGCAATAAATCTGATTCTAACCATGATTAGAAATTAAGATCCAGATGTAATATATCCATTCCATAAAACGTTCATAAAAATTTGAAAATAAATATGAGCTATATTAAAAAACGAACATTGGTTTGGAATGATGCCCGAAAGATGAAGCATCTGGCTTTATATAAACAAACTGAAGATGAAGTAGCTGATCAACTTCCGGAAACAACATTTTTACTTCTTTTTTCTTTATCTGCTTTAATAATACATTCACTGCTTCTTCCGTCTACAAATTATCTCAGATAATTGTAAAAAGGACACTAAATTCAAATGAAATAATAATAATAATACCTAGGTGAACGAAGTATTCTATCTATAAGTGCACTAGGGTCCAGTATTACGGAATCATCAAGACAATTCAATAACAGATATACCAAAAGTAAAACATGCCTTCGCATCGATTTGTGCCAAGATTGCTAATTTCTCATCTTCAGCTTTACTCAACGATATTCCTGAGGAAGAATCATCAGACGAAACACCTGCCTCCACATCCTAAAAATACACTATAATCACAGTTGCTATGGACACATAAAACTAATTTATCCTAGACAGCTGTAAAATAATAAGTCATCATACCTGGCCACGCGAAGGATCACTGATTACCACCTGTTGCATTCTGAAAGATGAATTCTTATATATCAGATAAAGTACAAACATACGCGGACTTTTATTAAAAATCCACTCAGTATCAATTTTATGATTAATTTATTCTACTAACATTCATAGCACTAACAAAATAAATGATGCGCAGTACGCAAATCCATTTGTGACACAAACGCCAAATCTACGGTATTTTGAGATTAATATTGCATAAACAAAAACAATCTTAATCCTTTATAAACAACAGACATCAAATAATATTTCCTGTAATTCTGTACACAAAGAACTTTTCCACAAGTTAAAATAAAATGAAAGGATTGCTTAAGTTGGCAAATTAAAAAGTTAGCAAAATATTTAGACAATACTTACGACATAACGGAAATTAATTATTGAGAATTTCAAAACATTAGATTCTTCAGCTCAACCTCCTTATTAACTGTGCGAAAATTCCAAATTTCATTTAGTGCGAATAATAATTAAGCATAGCAAACATCATAATAAAAGGCCATGATCACAAATTTTCATTTCTTTTTGCTGCCTGCACGTATACTTTTAGGATAATCTTCCGGTTCCAAGTTTTTCACTGAATAAAGTCGAAGCGCCCGTTCTGATAATGAACCACCACATTTCAATCCACGAACTGAAAGTGCGAATACATCACACATTTTAATATAATTATGAATGGTTCATAATTCACAAAGTTTGCTTCAACTTAATTATATAAAAAATAGTGCTACAACTCATACATTCTAAAAAATACCTTGAAGAGCGTGCTTCAAATGATCCAGGCCCAATGATTCCAATTGTTTTGCACTATCATAATTGGTCAAATCGACATTTTCAAAATCAGCAGCTTTTGCTTGCACCTTACTAACAGTATCTTTTTTTTTAGGAAGAGACGACTCTAAAACGATGCTTATTGATTGCCAACTTAAAAGAAACAGATATGAATAAGAAGTGAATAACGAAAATTATATCGAAGATTTTACAAAAACCTTAAGGAAAGAATACCTTCAAACTTGTTTATCGTACTAGATAAAGAATTTTCAACAGCACAGTTTATAGTAGTGGCCGCACATTTTTGGGAACTGCTATCACCCAAAACATCGTCTCTATAAAATAAGATAGTTTTTACAAACACACTCACGTACTCGCTAGGAAAAAAGCAGTTTCCAACGATTTGAACGACAAGACCTAATTTTTTAATACTTGGTCATTTTTTAAATCCAATAAGGACTGCTATCAATTTTTAAGCTGTTAAATGGAGTGAACGAAAAAATTCACTACTTCCATTACAATCTTGATTAATATAAAAGATTACTTTTCATTTTCCAATTTCAACTTTTTACATTCATTTGTATTCTCTACTGACTCTTGCTTGCGTTTATGCAATATATTCTGTTCCAAGTTACGATTTTCAGCCACTTTGGATTCCTCAGGTTTGGATGAAGCAATCCCCTTCATTTTCTTGCTTTTCGCTACAGCCACACCTAAATACAAAGAAATATCGTTTTCATTAAAGCAAAAATTCTTTTATGTCTTCGAAATTTTGCGAAACATGAGTAGTTTGAAGATAAATTACTCACTCGTTATCTGTTTAAATCAGATTAAGGAGACCCTTTTCATAAGCTTTGATTTTTTTGCTATCTCAAACTTAGGATTAAAAACTGGAGTGCTTTCGCAAGATTTTATTCAATAAGATAGTTTCTTAATCAAGCAAATTTTTGCTAAAAATGAATATCAGAAAAAAACAAACAAACTGAACAATACCTGCTTCAAATGCCTCATCAGTTTCTTCTAAAATCTTTTCTCTTGTCGCAATAAATTCAGGATCATGAAAATCATGTTTCCGAGGAGCTCCTTTTAATTTTTCATATTTCTCTTGTCTAAAATTTTTATGTCTACAAAATAGATAAGGAACACATGAAAAAAGAACAGTTTCCCAAAGACTTGGACCACAAGCTTAGGTTTATAAAATGCGTAGTTATTTCTTAAATCCAGTAAAGGCTGTTAAGCTGTCACATATAGTAAACAAAAAAGCTCACTACTTTAATTAAAATCTTGATTAATATAAAAAATTACTCTTAGTTTTCAATCTAAATTAAAGTAGGTAACAAAACAATAAGAAATCAGTAGACAAACTTCTGACGTCGTTTTTCTTCTTCCCTCTCACTTGCCTTCTGAATCCACTTGCGGAGTCTCTCCTCTTCCTTAATATCAGCAAGTCGTCTTCCAGATAAATCACGACACATCAATTGATTTGTTGAGCGATGAATACGAAATGACCGAAGTAACGAACCAAATCCTTCAAATAAACTTCTTAGAAATGTGAGAAGCAATTATGAACATTACAATTAAAATTCCTTAAAGATATTTTCTGGTGAATTTCTGGAAATTATATTCATGGTACTCAAAACATGGAAATAGTCAAATAAAACTAAAAAACTACACATAAGGTTTATGATTTTAACTTATTTTGAAACTCAGTATATGCAAATACTGCGTATGCTTTGCAAAATTAGCGTGCGATGGATTTTAGGCAAATATAATATTAAAAGTAATGGTAAAATGCACACTTACCTCCTTTGCCTCCGCGAAGTCTGAAATGAACTTGAAATGGAATATTTTCATCCAAATTTTCCCAGTCAACAACCTTTCCATTAACCGTTACATAAAACGAATCTTTCGGTAGCAGACTTAGCTGCGCAATAGTCCGAAAAGTAGGATTCATTATTGCTCTGAAACAATAATTATATAATTAAAAACAAAACTAATATAGAAACAAAACAAATGAGTATGAGAAAATTAGTTTAATACATATATAACAAATTAAAAAGATAGATTAATCAAAATATATGCGAAAAGACAAAACTAGTGTATATAAAACGTGCAAAAATCATTTAACTATATTATCACTTTAACATTAAAAAACTTCTGATAAAACAATTCCTAAAGCTTATAATTCTTTAAATAACAACTATATTATAAATAATATAGATAATCATTTGATTATTGCTCCAAAACGACAAATTACTTATTGGATGCTTAAAATGACGCGTTATTTACTTGAATACTACTTAAAAATGATCAGGTATGAATACAAAACATAAAAATCAGATCAATATAAATAAACACAAAAATCGATGGCTCACTTCCCAAAATCATAATTAAGCCACAAAATGAATAAAATAAAAATATAGTTAATAAAAAAAAGACAGTAATGATAGATTCGATAGAATGTAATAACTCAAACTAGGCTTTAAAATAAACCTTCCTTAACACTTGCTAAGGTAAAAACAAGAACTTCAGAACAAACAATAGCTGTCAACTGACTGCACTTTAAGTCATATGACAATAATTTATTCCGACCAGCGAGTAACATACTGGGAAATTTGGGATGAATTTTCAAACCTTTTCGGCCATCCGCAAATTACATTGTTTGTAGTAGTGTGCCTGAAATTTGCGCGAAAAACAATTGGAAAGGAGAAAAGGAATTCTTAGGTTTTCAATGTGTTTTCATCGAGAGCTATTGATTGATCTAGTATGGTGCTAATTTTAACAGTTTGATCGATAACCAATATTGATTAAACTGTTGTTAGAAGTTTTTGAAGACATTTTTGCGCTAGTTATTTGAATACACAATCATAATTAAATCATTAGCTTTGTTAAACGAGTATGGGCTTATTTACCCAAATGATCTTGGATCCGTCAAATTTTCAGACTATCGAAAGTTTTAATTGGTGCGACGATGTACTCTAAAAAATTGAAATCTTTGCCATAGTTCATTCAGCAAGATATAGTTAGATGGATCGCGGATTAACTGTGTATCGACATTTTTCATACTTTAAGTCTTATTGACTGTACAGCTAATCTCCAAAAGCTTTGCATGTAATATACTATCAGGTCATTTTTAGAAACTCATGATCATAAATAACCGCGGTGATTTCTTATAATAGATCAGTATATCAATATATCCCACCGAGAAATCACCGCGATTATTTGTTTATTTATATCGTTTTGTCTTTAAATAATGAAGTAATATGTTTAAAGGACAGATTGAAAAAACAAAAAGTTTAAGGTACATTTCATGTCTATAAATTGTGCGTTAAACTTACAATTTGATCGTTGTAATAGATTATTAAGTGGTTTCGTTCAGATGATCAAACTTAAATGATATGAAAATAGAAAAAAATATTATTTTGAAAAATCATATAAATAATTCATTTTCTAAAAAAGTTTTTACCGAGAAATTTGATTCTATCAATGTTTTGGATTTAAAAATGAAGCTGAATAATTTTTCCAATATATTGCTGTAGTAATGAAAAGTGTGGAATACAAGGTGCATATAGTCATAATTATTTCCCGGCTTATCAATTTTCAGGTAGATAGGAGATCTTGGTGATCAGAAAGAATAAGATGGTCTTATCTATCATGACCAACCAGTGTTAATTATTTATCACTTTTAAAAGTAGCGTTACAAGATAACGATGGTATGGTTTCTGAGTTTTATGAGAATATTATTATATACTTTGTACAGAACAGATAATTTTACTTTATTATGCATATTCATTTTCTTATTGATATTATATTTAAGATGGCAACACTATATCAGCATTTAGCACCTAACGATCTATCAGCTACTTATCAGTTTCAAGAAATGCAAGCGTTACCAGCTCAAAATTTATCATTCTCACCTCAGTCAATGCCTTTCACGCAACCTCAAGGCACTGTATATTTTCAACCGCCATATATCTTTCCAAGTGGATTACCTCAGATGACAGTTGGCGAAATGTTCAACATGCCTCAAGCAATGGAAAATACTTCAATGGAAATTGTATCTAATGATAATTCTCCTTTACAAGGTTTGCATTGTTTTTATTTTGTACATTTTTAATCAAATTCATATAACTATCATAATTATTTGAACTTTGGGCTTATTTAATTTCCACGCATAATTTTAAATTATTTTATAGCTACAATGTCGGAAATGCAAACAAATGCGATGTATTATCCGCAACCCCCAACACTCACTATTCCGTTCTCACCTGCGATGCAAGCTTTGCCATATATTAATCAGTATATTCGTCCTGGACCAATTCTTATACTTTTACCACCACCAGTTCCAGATGCCTCTACACCAGTCAACCCAATGCTACAAGTACCTGTATCATCTACTTTTAAACCAGGAGCAGCAATACCAGCACTACCAGCTTCATTTGGATCTTATCCACATTGGTCAACGACTAGTGCTACATCTCAAAGTCCTACTTTAAAAATTACTCCGCGAAAAGAGGCTTTCTCTATGAGTAATAAAAATTTCGCTTATTAGAAAGTGTTTGATGCAATGAAGTCAGTCAATGTCATTATTGTATTTGAAGTGATTGCACTGAAAATTTTAATCCCGAATGAGAAGATGAAAAATTTCGTAGATGAAAAGTAGCGATTTTGCAGAAGAAAATTGAGAAACAAGTGCGATAGTTATGAGTTGATATACATTTGTCAGAAATGAAATTAAGTTATGCTGATTCTGTAGTGGAAAAAGCCAATTCTAAAGTTTAAATTTTATGCTATTAAAATTTCAGATTTGAACCAAGCACCTCACAAAATCGTAAGCATTGATGCTTCCAAGAATTCTTCGAAGGAAAATTCTGTGAGAGAAACATGATATTGCTTTTTTTTTCAGTGCTGGACTATTATTTTATAAGAATTACGACCTTCCTTCAAGCCTAAACGTTTAAAATCTCAATCAAGCATGTGCATATTATAGTATAGTAAATTACTTATTATTTATAGAATCGTAACGAATTGATGTACAGAAATAGATCTGGTGGTCCATCGTTGAATAACTACCGTACTAAACTTTGTATTAATTTTAAAAATGGTCATTGTTCGTACGGAGATAAATGTCGATTTATACATCAACAGCGTACGTTTTCCGTTTCTGTATACAAATTTAATTGATTTTCATCAAATACAGTTAGTTTCTCAGGAGTATGATCCATAAACTTACCGAAAAAAATCAATTTTTTGTGTTATTAGTTTTTACATTTCCTATGCTTCAGCAATAGATGACTCAATGAAAACGAAATTCTCTACAAATGCTCCTGCATTCGTACCCAGAGCCAATTTGTAAGCTTTCAAAACATTCATAAATATTCGTTTATAAAAATTTTGTAATGAGGAAAGAATTTTGTTTATAAAGATTTTTTCACTGTTTATTATATAATATTGTAAATATTTTTCGCTTGAAGGTACATATTTGAATGTAAAATAGATTGAATTTAGAATTCATACTAAGCAAACAAGCCCATCAGCTTCAGTTGAAGTACCTGCATCTAATCGTTTGTATAGTTCAACTCCTGTATCGTTGCTAACAAAAAGTCCAGCAAATGGATTAGATTTGAAGGAAACTGTAGCGACACCAACAAATCGTCGAGTTTCATATCGTCATGATTTCAGTGCTGGTTATCGACGACCTTCCGTAGCAGATGGACCACATCCTCTACCAGCATGCTGATTTCCTATTCATCATCAACGATTCCATTTTAATTACAGAGCAAGATCTTCCATTCGATATTCTTATCTTGTTCTCAGATGAATTGATCAGAGCACTGTACAAATATTCTTTTACATGGACCCAATTTATGTTTGGAATTTACTTATAATCTTTTTTTAAATCAAATAAATTGTCCCAAATTCTTTTCATTTATTGAGAATGAATGATACTTGGTGCATACATAATTATTTACAAATTATTACTTCATTAATCATTTTTCAAGATTAAAAAAATGCTAACTGATTGAAAGGTCTCTTTGTGATTCAAAGCACATCTCTTTTCATTACTCAGTGTCAGTACATGAGATGATCGCTTTAGATATCTCATGTAAGTCCATTAATTGCATTACATTGGAATGTAGCTTTGGTTGTTTGAATCAAATTGATAAAACTTATTCAGTCGGGTACCGTAAAAATGCACTGTACTTTACAAGTTATGACAGTTTTTCCATCTATGCAAAGTACTACAAGTTAGATTCGAACTATGTAAATGAATTAGCTAAACATTTACATCACAATTTAATAAAGCTTAAATTTTGAATAATTTCGTAAAGAGACGCAAAATTGCAGAGTATAACTTGGTCGGTACTAGCTTTATTTCACATATGATTGCTAATATTATTTAGTATGAATGAACCGTGGTTGAGGTTGTAAGAAGTTTGTAGCATTTTTATGGTAAGAAATTGGAAGAGAAAGTTGTAAATATTTTCTATTGATGAAAAAGTAGTCTGAAATCAGTATTCTGGTGATAGTATTCAAAAGATTGGCTAAAAACGCAGAATTAAAACGTGTACGAAGTAGAAGTAAGAGAAAAAAAAGGATTATCAATGGATCAAGCATTAAATTTTTGTGTTCGTGTTGCCGTTGCTACTGCTGCTTCAGTTATTGTAATGAAGATGGTATTAAAATATGTCGATCCAAATCATGCTATCAATAAATTAGCTAGAAAAAAGGTTAATGTTTCAGTTAATTTAAGACTTTTAATTAATAATTATTATTTTACGAAAAAAAATTAAACTTTTTTAAATAAAAAATAAAAAAAAAACACTATTGCTATATTTTAATTTTAGAATGAATGAATTTGTCGCGCATTTTTTTAGTAACGAACAAATTTCGTTAACGCAATGAAATATTTTTTAGTTTTGCATATTATTTTTTATTAAAATTGAGTTTTAGTCTTTTGAAAGTTTTGTAAAAGAGTTTTGTTTTATTGTGTTCAATAGAAAAAACAATATCATCATTTTTTGGATACTGGAGTGAATATAGTTTTTAAGTACTTTTTATTGCCCTTATTGCAGGCAATACAAGTTATGAAGGCTCTTGGATTGGATCCATCGATAGAGTTAAACGAACATGAACTGCGTATAGCAACACAATTTGTACATTGTGATGACGTGAGAATCATTTATCACTTTTTCATTGTTTGCTTCAAAATTTACAAATGTATATTTACACTTTTTATTACTTTTTTCACAATTGCTTGACAGTAAGTTAGGATAGCGTACTTTATTGGGTATTCAAAGAAATTGATTCGTTTTTTAAGAATCGGGTTGTAATGAATCACATGTATAGTATAAGTAATAATGAGTTATTGTATAAAAGTTTTGAAGTGTAAATCGTTTTGCACATTTGAAGTATCGTATTATCTTTCAAGATTAATACAATTATCAGATTTTAGGGTGCCGATTGGTGTGATATTGGTGGTTGTCGAGCAGTAATTGAAGAAATTAATGATCGGATAATAATTCCTTTGAAGATTCGTAATGTCTATAAGAAGTTTGCGATATCATCAAGTCTTTTATCACCACCTAAAGGTTGTTTAAAGTTGCAAAAAAGAAAAAATTAACCCTAATCAAAATGATTATACAATTGTAAATGACTCATATGATATTTCTTTGAATTATTATGATTAATGTACTTGGGAATGTAATCTATATTTTGCCAAAAAATAATTACAGGAGTGCTTTTATATGGTCCGCCAGGATGTGGAAAAACTTTGATTGCTAAAATTATTGCTCGAGCAGCGAATGCTCGTTTTATTAACCTTCAAGTTTCATCACTGTGTGACAAGTGGTATGGTGAATCACAAAAGCTTGCGGATGCAGTTTTTTCCGTTGTACGCACTTTCTGCTTAATAATGATGATCTGATTTCGCAAATTAATTAATAATATTTTGTACGTTTGTATCCTTGGAATTATATTTTCTCAAAACTGCGAAAATTGTTGATATGGAAATTTTAAAGTTTTAGATAAGATGAGTAAAATGCTTATTCAAAGTTCCATTTTTTTCAGTATTTAGTTTAATTTAAGGCTATAAAATTTAATGATTTTTAGGCTCAGAAGTTCCAGCCTACGATCATATTCATCGACGAAATTGGTAATTAGATTAATTTTTTATTTCGTTTTTACTTCTATGTTGTTCTGATGTTTTTGCTTTTATAATCCTTATTCTTTCAGATTCATTTCTGCGAGACAGAAACACTCAAGATCATGAGGCTACTGCAATGATGAAGGCTCAATTCATGTGTCTTTGGGATGGCTTTGCATCATCAGGTTACTTAAATGTATAGAAAAGGCAAAGAATCCATTTTTTTTGTATTTACGAAAAAATTGAAGTAAATAAATTACTAGTTGGTATTAGATATTTTATTGCTCTTTCAGATGATGCTATCGTCGTGCTTGGAGCAACAAATAGACCAAATGATGTCGATAGCGCTATTTTACGCCGAATGCCCGCACGTTTTTATGTTCCCTTACCTGTATGATACTCTTTTTTCAATTTGTAAAGTATCTGAAAAAGTGTAGCACCTTTGCTTTTAAATCTTTTTAATTCTTTCAGTTCCTTATTCTGCTTTGTATCATTTCAGAATTTAGATTCTCGGATAGACATATTAAGGGTTTTACTTAAAAATCAACCTGTAATGCCTGAAATTGATTTTGAAAGAATAGCAGAATACGCCTCAGAATTAAGTGGTTCTGACTTGAAGGAAGTTTGTCGATTGGCTGTTTCTTCACGCGTGAAAGACGCGTTTCTTAAAGGAGAGGACTTGTAAGCTTGAATATTTATTTTTAATTGAAAAATTTACGCAACTTTAAAAGCTTACTTTATGCTAGTTTTTGAATTTCGAGTTGAAATTTTTATTAATATTAAAATTAATCCTGATGGATTGCTTGATTATAGTTGCTTAATTTGTAGAAATGACGAAAATACCCGGATAGTTCGTGAAACAGATTTAATGCAGGCCGTAATAAAGTATAAGCAAACCACGCAAATTTCTGGTCTCAGGGGTCGAACCTCTTGATTGATACGAACTTATATTCAACTTTTCAATCTATGGTCAAGAAATTGATGCATCTTATTCCTTGTTGTCTAGAGTATCCAATTTTTCTAAACATTTTTCTCTCCTATAAATTGATATATAATTGAGCATTTCATGCATCTCCTGACCATTTCAAAATGTCATAATTTAATTTTACTTCTATAACGTATTTCTTTACTGTTTCTGATCTTCAATATTTATCACGTTATTTAATTTTAGTGCAGTAAGAATATGTCTCTATACTGCACCATTTTATACGGTGCAAATGAACTTACTGACTCATCTAATTAGAACTTTCGATTTTACTTCAGCGTTGATAAACTGTGAATATTTCTTATGCCCCAACTGCAAGCTTTGCATAAAAAAATCACAAAGCTGACATGATTTTGTTGTTTGTTTTGTTATATTCATGACAGTTAAAATTTAGTTAGATAGCTGCTTTAAATGTTTTCAGAAGTATTGCTACTGATGTATAGCTCAGGCTTGTTATTACTGACTAGTGCTCACTGTTAATTTATGTTTCCGAAAATTCTCGGAATCAGTGCTTGTTTCTCAGCAGCATTCTTTGTATAAACGGGTTTATGTTATTTGAAAAAAAATTTATTCGTATAGGAAAAAACATTCGCATAACTATGAACGTAAGAAGTGGCATAGTATCCGCAAAACAATCTAATTTAATAGACGAAATAAATAACCTGAACAATACAGGAGATCTTTATTTTATAATAGATTCTTAAAGACTTGTCCGTTAGAACTATATCATTGGAAGATTGGATATTTTTTGTAACTGAGTAAGATCTATGAATTCGCGAATTTCATCAGGTCTTCAATGTCGTCTTCCGTCGAGTTAGGTTGTGAAATATTGAGTATAATTTCATGTTTTGGCTCCTCCTCTCTTCAATAAAATGAATATTAACTTTGTGAAAATTACTAGATTAAATGAAAAATGACTAATTCAGTGTTCGTGTGAAATTATAACAAGCATTCTTATTAACGATCTTAATTTGTATATAATAGTTACTTGTTCCTTTTTCCTTCATGAACTTGGCGTGACAATTCGTAATATTGGTTTGGATGGGTTATTACAGTACTCATTGAATTCTCAGTCATTTTGTGGGCACATTCAAAGTATCGCGTGCAAGCTTTATCATATCGTGCACTTTTAGCCAAAGATACAATCTGGAAAATAATACTGTGGCTATTATGTTCTTCGTTTCTTGAATATTATTGTGTGACTTCAACATATATATATATATTAATTGCTGCTATTTAGATGGAAATTAAGAATTTATTTACTCTAATTTATTGAATTATTATGAGCATTCCAATATATAGTTAGGTTTAGATTTCAACTGAACTTTCAGTGAATATATTTCTGAAAGAAAAAAAATGAAGGAAACGAAACAAAACTTACAGAGTCACTCTGAGATTTTGTGAATCCCAAATTCTCCAATTTTTGGATAAGTAGCTGTGAATCACAATGTCTGTAAGGGCAACCTAAAAATATCTATTAATAATACATGTGGTTATGTTTAAGATTTTTCATTTAAATTCTAATTTCTTAATACTCAATCTCAGGAATTATATGAAAAACAAAAAAAAGCTTACCGAAGAAAAGACTAAATGCTGCATCGCTAATTTTCTAAATTCGTTACTTTTTTTATGGAGTAAAATTCGTCATTGAATATAAGTTTAAATCGACATCATATATCATCTGATGCAGTAAAAGAAAAAAAAAGATAGAAATACCATGGCAATCTCCAGATGATGGAGTTATATCCAAAATAATCTTCGTGCATGGATATGCTGCATAATCAGCATGTTTTCCCTCTTTACCATAATTGTGACGAATATTATAAGCGTACTGTTTTTCAAACTGAAAAATCTTGATCACTGATCAGTCACAAAAATTTATAATCAAATGATCATTACTAGATAAATACTTCGTCAATTTAATTTGTGTTGCAAAGTCCCATTTTATCCAATGAGAAATAAGAAATTTGCAGCGGATAACAACAACAATGCTTCTTATTTTTTGTCAATAAATGCAGTTGCCATTCTGATATTGAAATAGAAAGAGTAGAGTACTTTTGCAAATAAAAATTTGCAAATTTAATTTTTTTACTTATATTAGAATCTAATATTGATGCAAATCATGAACTAAAAGTTTATTTAAAATATTCTAACTTTGTCAGAGTCCATTTTTTTGGTAAATTCTGTTCGCCAGAAACACAATGCATCTTCTAATGTCATACCAATTGCCTTCAAGAACAAGCCATACTGCATTCGCGCTCCATGACGTAAATGATGATCAGCTCGAAGTCGATTATGTATAGTCCTCATGCACAGAGGAAACGAACTAGCAGCAAGCTTAATTTTTTTAACACGTGGAGTTTTTGTAAGAAATTTAATATTTTTAGATATAACAAATTAGATTACGAATATGTTTAATATTCTGGCTTCTTGCTTATACCTACAATAAAATTGTTTTTCTCAAAAACAAATTCGGATTCAGTTTTTACAATTATTCAAATACGATATGCCAAATCAAACACAAATCAATTTGAGATTCACGAAATCTATAATTTACGTAGAATAACCCATTCGCAAACCACGAATAGTCTCAAAAATATATTGTAGAGCTTATTTATAAAGTTTCGAATTATACGAATTCTTATCACTATGACTACTTACCTTTCAAAACCATTACTGATATTTTAAAATGTAAGTAATCACAGTGTAACTAAGCATCCATGTGGTACAACATATTTTAAAAATACAAAACTTACACAATCAACCATATTAGGTGTTATGCGGGAAGTATCTTTTCCAACGTAGTTTTTACCTACATATGATCTGCTTGATAGCTTTTTCAAAAATGGCATTAACCGATCATCTTCTTCAAGAAAAACGATATTTCTGCACGCACGCTGAAAACCAAACAATTACCCGAGTACATTTTTTTAGAAATTAGTTTTTCTTTCGAGAAATTAAACTTCATAAAGATTTGTGAAAAATCGTATGAACCTCTCACATGCAAAAACTTTATTTTTGTTGGAAAAAAAACTAACAGCCATTGCAGCAGCTATATTCAGACGAAATCTGGTACACATTATAACTTGAAGATCATCTTCAGAAACGTATGCAAAACCAGAAATTAATAAAACACGACGTTTACGTACTAAGTCAAGCGCATCTACAAATGGAACCTTCCAAAAATTTGTACTTAAAGCCTGAAAAACAAAACTGGAATAGATTAACATAAATATTGTTTTTATTCCGTCGTTTTCATTCAATCATAATAGATTTTTCTAAAAAAAAAATAATTTGTTTTTGAGATAAAATTACGAATATTTGATGAAACAAAAAAAATGATGCCTTGAAGAACTTAAATGATTAATAACAGCATATCGAAACTGTTCAATTATAAACAATAAGCTTAAAAAATTGAAAAACTAATGGGAACTCAACAATAATTAAATAGTCCATAAGCTATGAAATTTGATAATTTATGCGAGTTCAAAAAGTAGTTGAAAGATGAATTCCGACAATAAATGAAAGGAATGCAATTAAAGTTTGAGTGTAAAGTATAAAAAGCTTGTAAAAAAGACAAAAGATATTACCACTAATCTACGACATAAAAAGGAATTATTAACAAATAAAATTCAAATACTTTTTTGAAAATAATTTATTTTAAAATTTTTCGGCATAAAATTACTGTAATATTTCAATCACATCTTATAAAAATCTCTTGCTTCACCTTATTAAGAGGTATACAGCATCCATTTGAAAGATCTTCTTTTAGCAGCTGTTTTTCTGAATCTGCGATCAGTTGAGCATCAAAATTATTGCACTCCAAAAACTTGGTAATTGCATCACAATTTTTTGAAACCTACAAATTTCTCTTAAAATACGAATTAGATGGCTCGGAATAAAAGTCCAAGACAATATGCTATAAGCCAGACAACTTCTTCTTTTCTTGCTTTTCAAATATGGAAAAATTAGATAAATTTTCCAAAAAGATTAGATGTAAAAAAATGAGGTAGAATAATACTTGTAAAATACCCACGATTTGAAATCGAAATCGAAATAAATCCACTTCCTGCTGAATAAACCATTTAGTTTGTTCAGGAGTTTGACAAAATGCAAGACGAAGAATAAAATGTGATATAACATCTCGTCTTCTTTCTTTTTCTAATTCTTCAAACGGACAGCAACCACAAGCTATTGGCATCAATTTCAATAATTCCTCAAAAACAGCACACAGCTTATCTGAAGATACAATTTTGTACATAAAATCAGTGTCTCAATGAAGTTTCAATGATTGAAATACATTAATATTTATATTAATATATTAAAAGTATTATAAATAATATATTAACATTTAAATCACTAAAACTTATTGAGAAATTGATTTTATGTACATCAAAATAATATTCAAATCACTGAAACAATAAATTATAGGCCTTTAGTATTTCTGCGGCACTTTTTTAAAATACCTGTTTCACAATAGTATTATATTATTATTACGTTTTACACTAAAAATATTATTTATTCAACCGTGCAACGCCAAGATAAAGTGCTATCTTTTAGGAAGTTTTATTAAATAGTGTTATAAATACATTTCAAAATGATATCTATAATTCCTTATGATGCAGACCTCAATTTTTAGTCCATCTATTTAAAAATACTACAAATTTCTTACATACCATGCAGAATATTTTTGAAAAAACCAGAAGTATCCAAGATACATTTAATCATCGTTATTTGAATCATATTCACTATTTTACCTTAGACAAAGCATCATTTAGTGCTTCATTTGTACGTGGAAAGCGATCCTTCACTTGTTCCACAGCTTTCAGTACCTTTAACCTGTTCAATGCTAATTCTTGAAATTCAGCAAGTGAAATATTATCCACTGGTGGCACTAAATACATTTGTAAATTTAAGTCTTCCATTTTTTTTTGAACCTGAAAAGCATGAAACCAAGCTAATCTTAAAAAAAGCATGTTAAAAAAATCAGTACTGCAGCATATGAATAATATAAGCAAAACTATATATATGAACATAACACCTAGAAATCGGAAAACATTTATGTGTGGAATGATAACCTGAAGAACTGGCCTTCGTGCTAACTGCATCAAAAATCTTGGAATACATCTCGGACTACTTTCAAATTGCATATTCCAATAATAGCAAATTTTTGTTTGAAGCACGTATTTCCTGTAACCTGAATTGTTTCTAGCATACATTATTAAATTCATAGTTATAATGAAATCCTTATTCGGCAGATATTTCAGGATTCCACAAGCAAGCATATAGAACTACAACTACCAAAGCTTCGTTTTCACCCAGATTCAGAGAACTCATGACATGCGATGCCACGAAACTTTAACAGATCTCTACACTTACCGTACTACTAAAATTGCAATAACTTGAAGCTCCTACATACGTCGAATACACATGACATGCGATGCTATGAAACTTACTCTTACCACACCAGTAGTACCAAACGCCATGCTACAACTCCCTTATCTAACATCCTTTTATAACAGAAATCTCAGAAAATGAATTTCAAGACTTTTTCGTCAGAATGCACAAAATGGACAGTAAAATCACAGCTCCATAAAAGTGATAAAAGTCATGATTTTACATCGAAATTAATATTAAAAAGCCGAGGATAATATACGATTTTTCATCTTATATATGTAAACAATGAAAACGGAAAAAAAACGACCAGTTTTTTATTGCAATAAATATATTACCAAATAATGCAATAAATATATCACTAACTAATGCAATAAATATACCAAATCTACCAAACAGAATGGCAAACATCATTTGAATCATACAGATACTATAAATACTACAAATGTACTTAGCAAAATTTTAATGAAGTTTGGTCAGTAATGAAGATCAATTAAATTAATACCAAGTTAGTGTTGTTAAACGGCAACCAAAGTTTTTACTATGTAAGAATAAAAGAATTTTTTGAACTGACTAAACTTTCAGATATGAATCCTCTTTTGCTTTTTATTCAGCGATATTTCCCGGCTCTACTTCTAACAGTAGCAATTTATCCTATAAATCCAATAACGCAACAAAAATAGATAAATTAAGTTAATTACATATAGCGCAACAAAATACATTACTAGCGAAGCAGCATAAAAATTTTTAAGACAAATAAATTTACTTTTTCACTGTATCAAATGCCTTTTCAAGAAATTTTAATTTTATATTTTCTTGGAAAGACCTAATTTCTTCGCTTCTGATTCATAAATTAAAAGCCTCCACATTTTTACAACGAATACTTCTGCCTCATCATCCAAAACCTGAAACACGGTAACCTTAAATATTTGTTCGGAAAAATTATTACACGTACACATATTACTGATGGTAAATAACGCATTTAACATATTTCCACTAAAAGCTTTTTATATCATATTACATCCTGTTTCGTTCGTCTTCACAAGATCTAAATGATACAATAGAGAAAATATGTTATGAAAATTGTAAATTACCCCAGACTTTGAAATTGCATGATTTTAGACGACTGAGGTAATTGTTATTCAGCATATTTCTCAAAAATATCAAAAAGTTACCATAGCAATGTCAGAAAGAATTTTCTGTGGATCCGTTCTAGATGTCACTTTTTCACAAACAAAATCAACTAGTGACGCCTCTTCTTCCCCAATGTAATCTGTTATTTTTTTAGAAACCCACGGTTTAACCTATAAGAAAAAGAATGTAGCACAAAATAAAAAGCTCTCACACTTTTTTCGTTTTTGAAAACATTTACTATTTACTGATTTCAAATACTTTATTTCTAGACTTTAACAAATATTTACTCTTTGTTCAACGAGCGTTTTATCGACATAATTCCAGTTAATCGGAAAACCAAATAAATCACTCTTCGCAGTTGGAATCCGATCAATCAAATCCTTAATCATCTGCTTGCGTTCCTCAGAAGTCATAGACTGAATTCGGTCCTAAACGAAAACTGTGAATACTAAAAAAAACGAAAAAATATTTAAGAAATATTCAACCCAAATCATTACTTCTTCAGTGATTTCGAATGGTTTCAGTTTTTTTTTTCGAAATGCAGAGTCTTCATCATTTTCTTCAAAACCAAACACTCCATTCAAATTGGAACTTGTTGATGGGCGTATGGGTGCAATTATGTCCGTACGCAAAATAGCTGGGCTTGAAGACATTACAGAAGGTGAAGCAGTATTAGCCATGGGTGAATTGATAACAGGTGTTTCTTCACATGTGACTGAAAAAAGAGATCCTCAACATTTATGTTTTTAAGTTAATGATTCAGAAGAATTTTTTCAAAGTAAATAAAGATTACTATATTAAATACAACATCAAATATGTGTTAAAAAACAGAACCCGCTTTCCAGCTACTTCTTTTTTCAACAAAGTTATCTGCTTCTACCACTTCCTCAGCACTTCCTTCACTCTCAGAATCGCTTTCAGATTCATCACTTTCTTCATCTTTTTCTTGTTCAGATGGCAACGGCTTCTGACCCAGCGGTCGATGAGGGTTGGGACTTCCTGAGTCTGCTCGTAATTTTCGCAACAAAGCTTCTTCCTACATTTTATTTCATATTTAAAAGTACATATGTTCCATATTCAAATTAAAATAAACACCGCCAACAAGAAAGACAACGACATTTAAATAAGTTAATTTTATATATCAAAGTACACCTGTTCTTCATGACGTTTTCTGGCTTCTTCATCAGGATTTTCTACATTAGCATTTTCAGCCAAAATCTGCTTTTTAAGCTCTTCAATTTCTTGTTGCTCACGTTGTCGATCCTTCGCATCTGCTTCCCGCTCACGTTCAAAATCTCGCCGACGTTGGAACAATGATGAACTCCTATTTATAAACGAATAGAAATGGAACCATGATAGTAATTATTTTTTCAAGATGATAATTTAGAACATAAAATCATCCAGAGAATCATATTAAAAAAACAACTATCTATTCGTTGTGAAACTCAATGAATATTTTCCTTCATTGTCATACACGCTTTTAAGAGTTGACTTTAGCACCCAACTAGATTTACTTCAAATTTCTATGAATAAAAAAATAAACTGCATAACAAATTATAATGAAGCCCAGTACAAATGGTCCAAACAATCCAAAGCAGCAACTGTAAAAAAAATTTACTTGTAATATTTTTGATCCATGCGTTCATCATCGTAATCTTCCAAAAAATGTTTCAACTTTTTTGCTTCTTTTTGCATATCACGTTTACGCTGTTTTTCACGTTGCTCATCTCTTTCATATAATTTCGCTTGCCTCCTTTCTCGGGCTTCCCATTTACGCAGTCTATCTGCATAAGCAATTTCTTTTTCCCGAATCTGAATTTAGAGAAAAAGTAGACATTTCCTACATACTGTATCTCTTACAATGAAAATTGGCACTTAAAATATTATATTTATCACAAGTAAAAAAGGCTCAAAATACGCAGATAAAAATTACATAAATTCGGGAACAAAGTAAGAAACCCAGAAAAAAACATATGTATACCTGTTTACGTAAAGCTCTTCTTTCTCTTTGCTCATCACTATCTTCAGAATCCCGATCTCTGAAAATTAAATAATGTTTGGATTACGAGTAATAATATAGATTATTAGGATTGAAAATGAGTAAAGTTTGCCTGCTAGGTGACCGAGATCTAAATGCTTTTCGTGTGTGACTTTCAGAGCGATTTGAAAAGCTGCTACCCGTTGAGGAACTGCTACTACTTCGACTTGAAGCACTGCTTCTACTTGATGAACGATAATATGCTCTAAAAACTTTGTCATGAAAATAAATAAAAAATAAAGTCGAGGCACAATTTTTGAAGACTCAAGGACTATCGACTTCTATGCCTAAATTTACATTACAAATTGGAAAACATTAATTAGCATAAATAGAACTAATAAGTGAATTAAATAAAATAACATAAGAGAGAAAAGTTTACATTTTTAATTAATATACGAAACTTTACATTCAGGAATGAAACGATGAAAACTATTTGATTAGTCAACTCTAGAATTATAATATAGTGACTTTTGAAAAGTTACTTTTTGGCATCACCCCGTTCACTATCACTCCGAGATTTTCTCCGCAATTTATGCCTGATTGCACTTTCTGAACGTGAGCGTGAACGCGAACGTGAACGCATTCGACGCCGACTACTACTATATCTATCATCGTCCTAAAAGTTATTATGCAATTAATGTAATCGTAACAATTCTTACAAAAATAAACACTTGGAATACTATTATTCAATTGATACTCCGCGCATACAATGATAATTTATCTTACGTTCTTTGAGAAACAAAATCAGATTTTTTGCCCTATAAACATTCTTCGCTGGTGAATTCTGAGCTAGATAAAAATGCATGCAGCGAAATAATACCATAACTTACCTCCAACCAGTATAATTTTTTATCTCAGATTCAAGCAATATCGGTTCTGTACACATTTCATTTCGCACATAGATAATCTACATGCCAAAAAGAATCATTCAACTGAACAGTATAGTTACAAATAAGTAACGTTAAACGTTACTGTTAGTTAAAAAACAATATCAAAAAAGAAAGCAGGGTTCAATTTTACCAAAAATAGTCTATTAAAATGTACTTCCATTAAATGCACTTTTTGAAGAATGTAAATGTTACGCTTTTTTATACAACATTAGTAATTTGTATTAGTAATTTTTTTAATTTAAAGGAAATTGCAAGTATGCGACATTTTTTTGTTAAATTTGCAGTTGAGGACACACATACATACATACGACATACATCTTTCTTACGTTAGCCATCCTTCTTGATGCTTTAATATGGTAACATAAACTATTAGCAACCACTATACTATATTTATCGCTCAAAAAATTATTAGCAATTTATATTTTCACAATTTTCCTCACAATGAATGGAATTACTTAAAGGAGAAACAAAATTTTGCGAAAGACAGCACACAAATTACCGGCACAGCACGATAAATTATTATTTTCTATTATTTCATACTATTTGTACATGGAATTTTTTTCTACACAAAATTCCTGCTTTAGCTGCTTTACTTATCAATAGCTCATTGAATAATGTGCTTGTGAGAAAATAGAACTGAAAGCAAAAATGTTGAAGAATTTCCAGAAATACTAAAAAATACTTCATCTTGAGCTAAACTTTAATATATTGAAGGTTTTTCTTCTACCCCATTATCTGGTTTAAGAATCTGACCATGAAAACTGAATGAAAAAAATGGTAAGCCAAAGGATATTAATCAAATTTTTTATATCTTACACTAGTCCTACAGTTCCGTAGTTTTGATTTATATTAAGTCTCATCAAACTGAACATGAACTGCTCCCACCATATTTACATGTGTAAACAAATTTGAAAAGTTCCCAGTAGCAGAAACTTTTCTCAAACCTAATACTCAAACTGACTATCGCAAAAGTACAATTTATAAATTTCACAAAACTGATACTTCGCTTTATCTATCACATCAAGCTGACATTAATTTTAAGTCATCATGTTAGTTTACAATATCAAACAAGCGCTATCTAATCATCTACAAACTTGTAAAGATTTTCTCAAGCATAGCAAAATCAACAGTTTTTGAATGAAAACATGTATAATAAATCAAAAATAGCGTTTGTTTGGCCAATATGATCATGAAATGGTTACTTAAAACAGCAACATTTACACTTACCAGAGCGACAATTTTTTTTCTGCCATGTTGTGTACAAATCTGTAATATTATAAGCAAAATCACTATAAATTTTTGTTTTTTGTTGTAATTCTCTTGAATGTTGTAAAACAAATCAAAAACAAATAAGCAAACATGTGTGCCTGGAAAAAATTGCATGCAAAATTATATTATTATTTTTAGCTTACAAATGAAGTGGTAAAATATTTCAGTAAAATACAAGCTAATGTACAGGTTATAAATATAATATATGGCGAGCAATGAGGTTTAAATCCTATTAATTATGTAAAAAAAAGAAAAAAATCGGTGAATGCGATTTAAGCATGCGGTTGCTGATATTTTCTATATACACCAAATAAATATCTTGCATGCTTTAGCCAAAACCTAACATGAAAAGCAGATCTGAAGTCATGAATTTTATTATCAGTTTACTAAAATGCGTTCAATATTCAATATCAGTGAGAATAATGATATTAATAAATAATACACAAATGCTTTACCAAAGTTAGTACACAGGAATTACTAAAAGCCATGCAAATAATTTCTTAATGAACCATCTATATTTTTGATCTTATTCATACAAGTTTTTAATCACTAACAAATGACTGTTAATAGCAGAGAACACGAAATGAGAAATATAGATGAAGCAGACAAGAGAGATGCGGTAGTCAAACGACAAAAATCACACAAACTGAGATTATAACCTTACAAGAATAGAATAATCCTTGAATGACAGATTTTGATGAAGACAAAACAGCTCAATGTTTTGGTCACTTAATAAAATTTCTATACGCAGCAAAATGCATAGAACAAAACCAAAAACGGATAACATTACCTCAGGAATGAGAGTATGCACAAGTTAATAATAACATGTTTGTTTATTTTATGCAAAATTCATATTTAGATTAATTATTTAACAAATACTTTTCGATAAAGAAAATGGCAATTAATTGAACAGTTGTCTAACAAAATGTTTTAGTCACTTTATCATATATTTACTTATCTAACCCTACTTTATTTTAGAACAGACTGTCGATATTAATGTAGATTTAGCTTAGACGGAAACGACTGCAGCAACATAAGTAAGGAATAAGGTACTTCAGAAACTGAACGACGCAAGTAAATTTAAGCAATAAACATGTGGCACTGTGTTAGCAAAATCAGTTATTTATTAATTAGTATTATTACTAGTATTTAATTCATTTCTTGGAGGACTGAGATGTTAAAAACATATAGACAGAGTTTACTGAAATCACAGGCAATTTTAATTTGCAATGCTCAAACAACCTTAATATGACATCCTATTATTTATTATAAACAACCAACGATTTTAAATAACTAATAAAAGTTCAAAGCTTCAAAATGTAGAAAGACCTTTTTCATTATTTGTTTACCAAATGGCTTAATTTTCACTTATCGTATTATCATTTATATATGTTATTACAGGAAACGAATAGCAGAAAAAATTAATCTTTGCACATTAACTAGAGATTATGGAGATCTAAACTGTTCCTATAGACCAAAGAAACTGCTTGAATAGCTATTTTAAAGTCATAGTGAAGACATATTTGCATAATGCTTTTAATTTTAACATCAATAAAATGAAAATAAACATTGACGGACACGTGGAGGCTTTAGAAGCGGACAGCATAGCATTTTTTCAACGTGTGATACAGTCACTGTTGCTTTAAAGCTTTGTCTAACATTTAAAACGTTTTACAGATCTTAAGACTTCATTAAGAGAGAAGACAGATTAGTTGTTGTGAGGAAATAAAGGAAAATGGAAAATATGGAACTTACTCGTTTCCGAAATGCGTATTTTCGTTATCTCGACAATGTGCGTTTAGCCTATACAGATATAATCAAAACATACACCACTAACTTGGGTGTACCACTTCATTTACCATATTACAAGATAATGTTTAAATTGAATAATACTAACTTTTTTAATTCAAAATAAAATCAAAACTCATAAAATTAATAGGAATTAATACCTTTCTGTCTCTCCGATGATCACCACGATCTCGCTCTTTATCCTGAATAATAGGACATTAATGCTTATTTCAAGACAATGTTATAGAGTAAAAACCCATTCAAAAAATTGCCGAAAGTAAATAAAAGCACTCAAAAAACGAACCTTCACTTTATCAAAAAGTGGAGATCGAATCTTATCTGCTAATTCACCATCTACAAATATATTATCCGAATTAATTATTGATAAGTATATGTTTTCACATACGCAGCAAATGAACTGAGAGTTAAGGAATTAAAATCACTCACTGTTGCAAGAAAATCAACGATTAAAATTGTAATTCATTTATAGACATCTATATTAACTGTAACACCTCTTCTAACCTTCATTTCATTGTATTTGTATATAAAATGAAATAACTTAACCTTCGATCGGCAGCAAATCTGGAGCATCTTTTTCAATTAATGCTTGAATTTTTTGCCGTATTTCTTCATCGTCCGCAACGTTATCCTCGTCAGCTGGCATTTCATCAGCTGTTAACTTTTCCGGTGGCAAATGCTTTTCTATGCGTTTTCTCGCAACATAATCTTTTACCACTGTCTTTGTTTTGTCATCAATCTAAATCTCATACCAGGAGGAACTAAAAAGTTTGTAAAAATATGACATTTCTGGGGACAGAAGTGAAAGTTTCTTAACATGCTAATAATATAGTGCAACTGTAATTAATATACTATTTTCTAGCATTAATTTTTACTTTACCAACATCTAATGATAATTAATGACTTGTGATGTTAACCTTTATTGAAAACCAATATTAAGTTGAAATACTTACTTTGACCACTAATTTTTTTTCAGCAAGTGGATAATCGTGCAAAATCCTTAAAGCACGCATTGTACCGAAAGGATTTTCAAATTCGCAGAAACCAAAAGCTTGGAACTTCCCATTTGAACCTTGTATGCGTTTCCATGTTGCAACTGAACCACATTCCTACAATACTTACCAAATTACAATCTTTAATAAAATCAGTGATAAAACCAATCAATTTAAATATAGATCTTTCATAAAAACTAACATATAAGAAAAACATGGCACATGCGTTTCTACCTTCACGATAATCGATAATCGTGTAGCTTAACTTACTATTTATACAGTATAGATTATTGATACATGTTAATGCAATTTTTCTGATTTAAAAACTTATGCTTTAGGAAACCATACTACATAGAACACATAATTAAATAACCTGTGAATAAAAAAAATGCTTACCGTTAAAATAGCCCGTATAAGTTCGTTTCCACATTTATCATTTATATTACCAACAAACACCGTAGTGACTGGTGGTTTCTCAGGAGGCTGGAAAAAAAAAAATTCTTGATCTCAATGTTTTTGCAGAACACTTAATTTTTTTTTGAACAAAAAAAGTAGAGAAAAGTTAAAAATAATAATACTTTTGGTTGTGGAACTGTAGGCAACGTCATACGCTGTGCAGTAGCTGCAGCCACTAATGGATTTGGCATAAAGTAAGGGTTCGGAAAAGGCACTGCAAAAACTTATTATATAATTTGAAATACAAGATATGAAAGTCTCTGATTCTGATCAGAAATCTAACTAATTCCATTTTATATTACTTTTAGTAATTCAATATCTTGTTAACACCCTGTTGCATTTAAAATGAAGTTGAATGCATAAACCATTTCAAAATATGTTTTAAATATCTTCACACACGTAATTAATTAAGAAATATCTGTTAAAAAACTAATTCACTAAAAGTGTTATTTATAAAGTATGCTAATGTTATATTTTCATGAAGGGATGAAAAATAAGAACAATATTCCTTACGAGGTTAGCTGCAAGTGCATAACACAGGAAATCACTACATGAAAATAATATGACAACAAATGAAACTGAACGAAAAATCTGACCAACAAAATTTGATAATCTTCTTATTAAAAGAATTAACTAATTAAATATTTTATGATTAGTGTGAATACGAAAATGCGTACTAAGATGACAAATTTTAGCATTCCTGACATTCGGAATTCTGAAAAATTCAAATATCTCATTACTATTTGACGAAATCGCAATAATGTGTCAACATTGTACGTGTTAATGTATAATTAATAATTTGAAAAAAATCAAGTTCATTATCATTATCTCTAGGCACACAATTCACCTTACATGATATATAATTTCTTATAAGGTAATCAATAGTGATGCAGTGAACCCACAATTAATTCTTGAATAAGAAATTTCTAAAATATCAACGAAAACAAATAACAGCGTGGTTATTATGACCTAATTCTTATATAAATGAATGATACCATCAATATTTATACATCAATCTTTTCCAACTCTATAATTAATTAAAATCCGATAAAATAAACAAACAAACTTACTCATTGGCGCCATCGGTGGAATTTGAACACCATAAGCTGGAATCATTCCGGGGAATCTCGGTGGTACCGCCATCGAAGTAATTTCTAAACTAAACTTAAACGAAAAAAAATCATGACATTTAAATAATCGCAGTAATTTAAAAAAAAAAAACATATATTATAGAGGATTTGCATATAACAACATGCAACAAGCACACTAAGTCAGGAGAATAATCAACAATCTAGTCGTTATCAAGTTTTGTTCACCTTTATCGCACTCGTTGTGTTACACATCTTTGATATGGGTCCAGACCCAATATGCAATGAAATTGCATCTTTTCTCAGTATTTACGTACGTAAAAGTTCTCTGAGAATGGAGCAGATTTTCGAGTTTACTTACGCAAAGGATAGGCAGGATGTGAAGTATTTAGTACTTGAGTACACGTATTTAGGGAAGAAAATTTTCATAAAAAAAGGAAATTGCAAAAATTAATACTATTATATTTAAATTCTTGTAGTTTATTAGTGATGATTTATTCATTAGCATATGTTTTTAGTTTTCCAAATTATTTGATGTAAAAAAACAAAATTATGATTTAATATTAAAGATTATTGTTGCATATCGTTTTGTCGAAAATATTGCTTTGATTGTTTATCCGTGAACTTGACGTTAAACTTCAGTTCTCTATATATCAGTGTACACCAAAGGAGAAAGTTTTAGGTTTTGATAGATTTAAGTAATTTTACATTTGAATGTTTTATGATAAGTACTGATCATTCGTAAGTTCGTTTGAGCAAGAAATGGCAGAATCAAAAGAGTTCAAAAGTGGTACAGCATCGACATCAAAAATGAGATTAATTGAAAAAGATCCGAAATGGTGGGACATATCAACTTTCTCCAAAGAAGACAACCCAAATGGATTAATTTGCGAATCATCATTTGCCATAATGTTTCCAAAATATCGAGAAAAGTATATTAGGCAAGTACTATTTGAAAATTATCATTCTTTAATTTGCTTCTAGAAAGTATGATTGTGGTGTTTCCTATTTATTTATGAAATCTGTCTTTAAGCTTATTAAAGGCGTCATAATGTTTTTACGTTTTAATTTGTAGTGAAATACATAGAAGTTTAAGTGTTTAGTGAAGCGTCACTTCTGTTTTAGGGAGTGTTGGCCACTGATTGAGAAAGCTTTTGAAGAGCACAGTTTAAAGGTCGATTTGGATGTGTTAGAAGGAACAATGCTTGTAAAGACAACAAGAAAAACGTGGGATCCATATATCATAATAAAAGTATTTGTTACTTTTTTAGAAGGTTTCTTTGGAAGGTTCTGATATGTTAGGAATGTGTTTGGTATAATTTGTGTTTATGCAGACTTTCAGCAATATTTTTGTGTTGTACATTTTTTATTTCAGGCTCGTGATGCTTTAAAGTTAATCTCAAGAAGTGTACCTTTTGAAAATGCCATTCGAGTTCTGCAAGATGATATTGCGTGTGAGATCATCAAAATCAGTTCAATGGTTGCAAATAAAGAAAGATTTGTAAAACGTCGCGCAAGATTAATCGGAAACGACGGAGCAACCTTAAAAGCAATTGAATTGCTTACTCAGTGTTATGTTATGGTTCAAGGGGGCACTGTAGCAGCTGTTGGGCCATTTGAAGTTGTTTATAAATTTAATACTTTTTTAAATAATGTTCGGCATTCTAGAGCACAAAATCTTTATATGTCAGTAACTAGTTATAGCTTTGTCCTTTATTATCGATATAATTTAGGTAACATTAATTTTTCATGAAATTGAGCTGTCAGAAACTGTTGCTGAATTTATTTTGCTCGAAATTTCTCAGTTCATTGCTGATAACTGAGAAGTATTACATATGTCATATCAGATAAACATAAACTGTGTTGCTTGTGCTCGTTAAGGTGAATATTAGTGTGGTTCTTATAAAATTAAATTATTTTACAAATTTCAGGGCCTTAAATGTGTCAGAACGATTGTAGAAGATTGCATGAATAATATACATCCCATATACAACATCAAAACATTGATGATAAAACGAGAATTGATGAAAGATGAAAAACTCAAAAATGAAAATTGGGATCGTTTTCTTCCTAAGTTCAAGAAAAAGGTATGTAACATTTGCTTTATATTTTATATTCATAGCAATACCTGGTTTTGTAACTGCTTGATTTTTGGAATAACTATAAAAATTCATTTTATAGGTACAGTCTTCTGAGTCAACAAATCAAGCCAAGAAGAAGAAAGCTGCACGGTGGAAGAAAAAAGCTGAGTACACTCCGTTCCCTCCGCCACCCGTCATGAGCAAAGTAATTTTGTTTTGCTTACAATTTTTGTTAATAGCGAATAATAACAGCTCTAAAATAGCTTAAAAGTGGAAAATATTTTTTTAATTGAACTGCTTGAGAGTAGACAATATTTATTAAATCAACTTAATATTGAGTTTTGTTGTAGATTGACAAACAACTTGAAAGTGGAGAATATTTCTTGAATGAACGGATGCGACAAATGGAAAAATATAATGCAAAACGAGCTAAACAAGTATTGGAGTCACCGTTTTTACCTTTTTTTTTTATGTCTAAAAATTACATGATTTATGAAAAAGATTTCTCTGTACATTTTTTCTAATAAACTAAAGTTTGGCTGTTTATAGTTTTGCTTGTTTCAGACAGAAAAGATTACTGAACGAAAAAAACAGTGTGCATCACAATTTATGCCTCCAGAAGAAAAAGCAAGGCCAAAAACTTCTCAGAAACGCGCAAATGAAACACCAGTTGATATTGAAAACTTAATGAAAAAGGCCAAAAAAGCAATTAAATAAACTCTCTTTGTTAATATTGCTACTTTTTATTTTTAAACATTGCAATGTTTATTTTTCGTGTCTGCCTTTAATCTAGGAATGCTTTTTTAAATATCTCAAAAGAATTTGCCACTGTTTCGAGTATATCTTTTTTGATAATTATATGTCCTGTATTTTATTTCAAGTAGAATAAGACAACTCCTTCATTTTTTACTCTTAACTGAACATAGAATTATAGATATTTTCATGCGTCAACGTTTCAAAAAATTACATGTTAATTAGACTCTTAAACGTTAACTATATTTCATTGCAGTTGTCTTAGTTTTTCGGGAGTCATGAGGAAATAGGGAACTCTGAGATAAAATCAAAAATGCCTTAATTTTATAGGGTGAAGCCCTTTTTGAATTATTATTACTATGTCTTCATTATAATAATATTTTCACAGTTATTTTTTCATAACTAAAATAAAATTTAAGCCTTGTCATGGATTTTCTATATGTGTCTGTTTTTGCTTTTTAGATCAAAATTTAGTAAAAGTCGGATTACGAATTTTTTCTGTGGATTTTCACTTATACATTTATGAATGCTTTTGCGAAACTTTCGAAAGCTTCTGATTTCTTTTATAGCATTTTGTAAACATGTCCAAAATTTTATGATCTTTTGAGATACATTTAAGATTTAGATGTAAAAATTTTAATGCATATGGAAAATATAGTAATTATCAAACATTATACTAAATTGAAAGAGCCGTTCAGAGGGAGGCCTTTTAAATTTCAGTGAAATTTTTACCTCCCATGAAAACTTACCGAATATTTACCAATCATTGGACTTTATTCCTTCTCGTAGTGTAGTCTGAATTCCATTAGGAGTGCTAGTTTGCTGTTGAATGCAATAAATGGAAATCAGAGCATGAAAAAATTGTTCACCGATTAATTGGTATGAATGCCCAGGATGTCTATACTGAGATGTAATCATGATTTTTTGATGAAAGCGATAAAAATTGTGAGGAATAATTCACAAAGGCTATAGCAAGCAAGTTGTACGATCTTTTTTGCAAATTAGATACATTTTTTTGCAAGAATAAGTATTGTTTCTTGAGAAATAAATAATTGAAAGTTTCTGGAATTTTTAATTTGAGATGAAAGATTCTGAATTTTATAATGGAAGATGAATAATTAGATTTCTTAGCGCAGAAACATCTATGGAAACTGTTTTGGCATATGCTTTTTTTTTGCAGTTCTCTGAGTCTGAAAGTGATTTACTTCATAGTCTTAATAATGCTTACTTCAATCAGGAAAAAAGTCTTTGTTAATTGACGTGAAAAATGAATAGCACATGGATTTGAAATATGTTAAAGGTCAATTAATTATTTGTTTTTTTACGGGAATTAAAATTATGAGATAGAAAATGTAGATGAATGGTATAATCCTACATACTTTTCACTCAGTACTTTTATTTTTGGCTTGTTTAAACAAGTTAATTTTTTTTGGCATAGAAAACATAATATTAACAATAATAGCAGTGATTGATAATATTTTATTATTATTATCAATACTGATGATATAATACTAATAGTGCTAATAGTATAAATATTAATATGAGTTACAATATTAATTATAATAGCAGTTATTTTTATTATTAATGTATAATATCTGAAAACAATAGTTACAGTAAGGCTGATCTGTAATAGTCAACTTTCAATTCTAATTTTTGGAAATAACGTAGGAATGATAATAATATTCAGTGAAACAAAATAACAAAATGAGCATGTGCTTTCTCATGATCTTTGCATAAATGAACTTAAATTTTATCGTAGTAATATTTGTAATGATTTTTTATTTTATATTAGTATTATCACAATTATCATAATATTTGTACTGGAAAAATTTGTGATCTAAATGGGATTTTTTTCTTCATCATTACAATAGTCTATGCTATTCTTATATAAACAACATGTACGATTGAAACTTTTTCAATCACAGTGATAATAAGTTTTATTCGAGTTATTACCTATTTCAGTAATACTTGTGGTAATAATAATCATAGTAATCACCAAAGTTGTTATTACCGTGATTAATTTTGTTAGTGCTATATAAAGTTAACGTAAAGAATTGAAAAATAACTTTAGACAAGTGATATTTGAACGTTGCATTTTGAGTTTTAGTTGAAATACATTACTAAAAAATTTTATATGTAAATTTATTTTGGCCAAAAAATTTTGCATTAAAAATAAATATGTTCTTTGCTAAGAATAACTGAATGCTAGTGATAAGAACAAGTTTGGTGTTATCATGTTTACAAACTATAAATTTTTGTATTAAATTAAATTATATTACTTTAATAGCTTTTAGTTCTATAAATTTATAGAAAGTTGTAGTGATTATTATAAATGATCCGGTATTGATGAGATATGGGAAAATTTTTAAAGTATAAAAAATTATATTTTTAAAATAAGTTTCAAATAAGTGTACAAGTTTGTGAAAACTTTTTTGAAATTGATTTGTCTGAAAAATATATTCAAAAGTTTTATTTTCAAATTCTCGTGAAAAAAAAATCAGCTTAAAAGTTTATTAAATGAGTGAAAACTGATTTAAATCTGAATTGATCTAAATTTTATTTTCTTTAAGAATTTTGAATTATATCATTCAAATTTTGCAGTTTATCCATTTATCACTAATGATATTAAAGAATTTCACTTTATTTCATATTTTAATACTTTTAAATATATCTCAAAAAAACTTGGATTTTTTTGAATCATTTTTTAATTGCTTCATTTGCCACAGTAATAGTTCAAGTTTTGCTTCAAATTTAGAAACATTTTTAATTTTTTTGAATTTTTTAGTTTTTTTTTTTGAATTTTTTTTTATTTTTTTATTATGCAATCAGATATCCACTGCTTTTAAAAAAATAATAATTGGATATTTTGTAGACTCGAATTGCAATTTTTTTTTAAGAATTTTCTTCTTGAAATATTTTTTTTCGAATTTTTTCTTCAGTAAATGAGAGGAAAAAAATTTTTTTTCATAATTTTTTATCACAAAATATGGTAATTACTATTTCTTATTATTTCATATTAAATCTGTACTACAAATAAATACAGTTATCACTTCTTATTGCATTTGAATTATTGTAATTGACTTTTTTCATATTTTATCTTTTAAATTAAACATTTTTGAAAGTTTATTGCATTGAAATCACGTTTTTTTTTTTTAATTTTAACTGATTGAAAATTTTGTTGTGCTGATTTTTAAAAGCAAAAAATCAAAAAAAAACTTTTAAAAAACAAAAAATAAAAAATATTTTCTACTAATTCAAATCAAAATAGCGGTAAAAACAGCTGACTGATTACTAATAATTTAAATTTTTAGTCTTTTAACTTCACTTCAATGCATGAATTTTTTTACAATAATTGCTAATTACTAAAAAATCTTAACTAATTGCATTCATGCACATGCATACTTTTTTCACTCCTGTTGTGCTGATTATTATGTTTTTGAAATCAAATCAGTTATTAATAATTTTGATTGGGTCATTAAGCTCTTATATGTTTTTTAATATAGCATGCAAGTAATGATAAATTGTGTTAATGGCAGCATTTTTTAATTCGTAATTAAAATTTGAAATTTTGTTATCTAACAAAGTTTGATTATCATTCAATCTTGACTGCTGTTGTTTTAATTTTATTTATTATGAGGTTAATAATCATCAGCAAAAATTTTCGCATATATTTTAATTTCAATTGACTGAAAATTTTGAAATTTTATTCTAAAAATCAAAATTTGACCTCTGGAAAATAAAAAATAGATATGTTTTGATTTTTTATATCTTTACTAGCAGCTGAAGACTTCAGTAATTTTATGCAAATTTTAAAACAAAATATGCATGATAAGATTTTTTAATGAAGTTTCAATGAGAATAATTGTTATTGAGTTTAATCTACCTTAAAAATTTTGAGCCATCTTTGGAATTTCTTAGAAAATAGTTTTTCGTTTTTAATAATCCTAACTACCATTGTTTATATTTTTGAAACTCTGCATGAAATCTTCAAGTCTTTAATAATGAAAATTATGAAAAAATTTCGATATGTATTTTTTAAAGTCTTTTTACAAAATGAATTTATGCAAATTTTGCCATAATTGATATTAATTTACAGAAGGAGGATTAACTTTTGTGAGCGAATCATAATTAAAATAGCAAAACTCTAAAATAGTTTGTTACTTACTTAATGAAAAACTATTTTTAAGTTCCATACTTTCAAGGAATAATAATTTTTTTCATGAAAAGACTTAATTGTAGCCATAAAAAACAAAAAATGAGTATATATTTAATAACTTTGCAACAGTTATGCATATTTATTTTTCTATTCTTACAAATTTTTCTTTAATTTTTATTATTCTGACGTTTTAACAAGTGTATCCAAATCATACAGTGCAAAATATTAAATAAATTTGAAAATATTTTTTATAAATTTTCCGCAGTACTAAAATAAGCCTTTAATAATTGAGTTCCAAAAAGAAAACTAAAAAATCATTCCTTTTCAGATATTAAAATTAATTCATCAGAAATAAAATGTCAACTAAAGCTGTTTTATTATAATCTGCAAGAATCGCATTTGATCACATAATTTAACTCTGATTTTTGTTTAAAACTTATTTTTTAAGCGATAAAATATTAACTAAAACTCAATTTCAAATATATATGTATATGTATCAGTTTGCTATAATAATTATTTCTTGCATTAGTAATCAATTTTTCTTGGCAAAAATTTGCATATTCATAAAAAATGCTTTACAAGCTTAAATTGCAAAAAAAAGCATGAAAAAATTAAAAAATCAGAAAATATTGGAACTTATGAAAAAATTTTGAAAAAAATGCAACAAATTGAAATATAAACTAAAAT